>OY992505.1:8335519-8475837 GCA_963921215.1 Scoparia ambigualis
TGCCAACCGCGCCCGCACAGCAACGGGTGACGACGGCAGCCGACGAACCAATACAGCCGCGCCCAGCACCAGCACGTACGTCATGGTACTCTCCGATAGCGACGCCGCAGCCGCATACGGCGGCACCTACGGCATCACAACTACTGTCGGATCAGCAGGTACGGGAGCCTGAACTGCGAAGAAGCAACCCTCACCTGCCACGTAGCGCACTACCAGTACCGGAAGTTTTACCGCCGCCGTCCGTACCGGCGCCGTTGGGAAATTACGCCAGTGCATCGGAGGCCACGATTCAAATGTTAGCTAGTGCACTACAAAACGCAACGGCTAACTCAGCCGCTAACGGAGGAGGTAACGCCAACTTACTGAGCCGCATTTGCACACCACGTGACTTACCAGAGTTTTCGGGTGAACCTTTGGAATGGCTGCAGTTCAAACAGGCGTACGACGAGTCGACGGAAGTATGTAACTTCACCGAAAAGGAAAACTTATGGCGATTACGTAAGTCTCTCCGAGGCGCTGCTAAAGAAGCCGTCAGTAGTGTAATATTGGGCATTCTAGATCACTTTTCACTCCATTGATCTCACTGACGTTCGATCAATGTCGTTAAAAGTGATCTAGAATGTCCCAATATTACTTTTGAAAATCACTGCCACTCGCTCAGTCAACGTCAAAAAGTGATTTAGAATGTCCAATCGACTTCTCGTGTTTTAGAATGTCTAATCGACTTCTCGTGATCTAGAATCCCATACAACGACTGCGATCTACTTTACACATTTTCAAGGTCTTTCGTTCATAGGATGCAGGAGCTTTTGACAATATGGAATTACAGCACAACTATAAATGAATGTGACTTAGTGAACTCTCAGTACGGAATAAGTGTTGTTTAGACGTAAGCGCCTACACGATTAAAATAGCAATATACCATTAACAGCTACGCTCCTCAGTCTTTCCGAAGGCGCTTGGTCAATTTATTCTATATTGTTTATAATGCCATTTTGTAATATAGTTTCGATTCATCATTGAGATCACATTATTAAACTTAAGTATCCGTCATATACGGTTTTTATTTGCCACCACGCTCCAAGGTGTATCATATAGTTGCATTTGTCAAATTTTATTCCTGACCCATAAGAAAACACTTGTGTATTTTAATCGAATTCATATTTCAATTTCTGTATACAACGACTTCGATCTACTAAACACATTTTCAAGGATTTCGTCTACTGAATGCGAAGGTTTTTGACAATATGGAATAACAGCACAACTTAAACTGGATGGGGCTTCCTGGTCTCCCAGGACTGGATCCCCGAATAAGTTAGTGCTATGAATAACATTTATCAAAGTAGTACCTCGACCCATAGGAAAACACTTGTGTATTTTGATCAGAATCCAGTATGTAATAGTTTAATTTCTGTATACAACGACTTCGATCTACTTAACACATTTTCAAGGATTTCGTCTAATGAATGCGAAGGTTTTTAACAATATGGAATTACAGCACAACTTAAGCTGGATGGGGCTTCCTGGTCTCCCAGGACTGGATCCCCGAATAAGTTGAACTATGAATAACATTTGCTAAAGTTGAACCTCGACCCATAGGAAAACACTTGTGTTTTTAAACCAAACTTCATTTCAGTATACGGTGACTCCGATCTACTCTACACATTTTCAAGGTTTTCAACAATTGGAAGAAAAGGTTTTATGCCGAAACACCTCAACCTCGATCCAAGGAAAACACTTGTGTATTTTGATTAGAATCAGTTGCCAATTGTCATTGTCGACTCTGATCTACTCAACACATTTTCAAGGTTCTCATAAAAAAAACACTTGTATTTTTTGATCTAAGTCAATGCAGACAACTGTGCAGGGAATTGTTAGTTACCTTATTTATATCAATCCCGCAAACAACAACGTATGCAATCACTACACACACACACAAACACACAAACATACATTAACTACGAGTTCGACTTTGAAACTTCCCGTTTCAATGCTAACGAAAACAATTTTAATACGGGTTATTCCCAAGCGCCATCAAAAATTTGTTTGGAAAATATAAGAAATCCATACATCAATTCCTATACTCCTCCAAAGACCAAATATTATAAAAGATATTATCGAATCAGAAATGAGGAGATCCGTAGACGAACTAAGGCAGCCGATATAGCCCGAAGAATTGCTAAACATAAGTGGCAGTGGGCAGGGCATATCGCTCGAAGAACCGACGGCCGTTGGGGCAGATCGGAGTGGCAACCGCGCACCGGAAGACGCAGTGTGGGCAGGCCTCCAACAAGGTGGTCCGACGATCTGGTGAAGATTGCAGGTAGCAGCTGGATGCGTGCGGCGCAGGACCGGACGTGGTGGGGATCCTTGGGGGAGGTCTTTGTCCAGCAGTGAACGTCTTTTGGATGATGATGATGATGATGACCATTTTTTATCACGGAGGAGCATGAAAATTAATATATTTGTATTATTTCTGGGGAGGACTTTGGGCCATTTTGTTGTGGGAGAATGGGAATAACCTTTAACATAAACACAATTAGAAAGATAAAGCTAAGTCTATACTGTTTTAATTGACAAACGCATTAAACATACATTTTCATAATACATACAAACACAAACATCACGGCGTATTCCCACAAGTGGGATAGACAGAGCAACAAGTAACAATTAATTACGTCATGCTGAAGTCACGTTTAGCAACAAGTGATCAGATAGGATTTTCATAACAGTACCTTTCAAATTATGGTTTAACTTATAAAGCAAATGTCGATTTGAATACGTACCCACTAAATATGGTTAGATTTAATTATTGTGGGAATAATATGAGTACATAAACACCGAAGTTATAAAAATAGACTGCCTCACGGTAATCGAACCCGCGTCTCTCGATATCCGAGCGGCTAACTTGTAACATACCGAGACATTTGTTTAATTTAGTACGTACATCAAAATGTTTAACTTTTACCGTCTCATTAATAAAAATGGCCAAATGTTACACCTCGGTTTAAAGTGACGCTGTCTCGTTTTTGTTAAAGAAGACAGATAGAGACAGCGTCAATTTAATCCTAAGTGTAACTTTAATCAACGTTTATTAATGACAGGGTTAGAGTGTGAGGAACTCGATGAGGTACCTAGTGGTGAACTCGATCTGTGATTGTGGTGGTTATGAAACTCTCGTTAAGACGATCATGAGATGAAATGTAATAGTAAATTTCATGCTTAGTGAAAACAGTCCTAATGTTGCACATCCGGACAATCGTCGTCAGCGCTTTATCGAAAGGTTAGCAATTACACAGGAAATGTAAAATACTTTCGCTGCAAGTTTTCGCACTAATCGATAAACTAAATATTTTGCTTAAAATTTAAAAAAACAGAGGTTACAAACATTGCTTCAATTTTGTAATTACTTCCTTTCTTGCTACTAATAACACATATTTATTTATAACATTGTAATACTTATTTAATTACTTTTGCTTAAACGTACACTCGTTAAAATATAACAGCTAATGTAGTGGTTAGGTAGGTACTTGACTATAACGCGAAAAAGGCTCAGGCTAATGGTTTGATGAATGCAAGCATTTATGTGTACATCGTATAGGTAACGGTTTGTAGTACAGAAGGTTACGCTACCGATTAAGCTTGCTTTACTTAGATAATGTATGTGTTTATAATAAGCCCAATATGTACCTATTTGGTTTGTAATAAAAGCAATAATAATAAAAAAAAAATTTGGAATTAACAGTTTTTACATACGGTGTTATTCTTGAAAGTAAAAACTAGCACTAATAGTTTAATTGTATACAAGCAAAAAAAAAAAAAAGTTGATCACTCCTGCTTAGTAAAATTGCTGTTAAACACTTTTCTCCAATAAATACCCGAAAAATGGTAGTTGTCGTATCAGTGCTTCCTAAGTCAGATCGACCACTAGTACGCCTAAGCTACGCCTAAGTTTTTAATATTTAGTGCTTCGGTACTCTGACATCGCTACGAGAATCATCCAGAAGATATACACCGAAACAATGTTCGTAAGTTTTAAATATTTTTATTTTTCTATTAGCAATGTTGTGTTTGCTCGACTTCGTATATGTTTTGTAAGGTATGTCAACGGTTGATCCCTTCTGCATCTGCAACCGTTAGCACCGCCAAACCGCAGTGGGTGTGCGTGGTGGGCTATGGTCCGTTCTCTCTATGTCATCATCATCATCATCATCAGCCTATAAACGTCCCACTGCTGGGCAGAGACCTCCCACGTGAATAATAGCACGGGGATATTAAGCCATAACCCACCACGCTGGTCCAATGCGGGTCGGTGGGTTTTAACGACTGTCATCTTACGACAACATCCGGGACCAACGGCTTAACATGCCTTCCGAAGCACGGATCTCTCTCTATGTGTAAAGAAGTTATTAAAGAAGGTCTGTAGAGGAGCAGTGACCTAGACCAGCAAATGTTATTATTTAATCGTACTAGTATTTACTGTCATATGTTAAATGTTAATGTCACTAATATTTATTGTTATTTTAGGTCTGAAAGCAAGCAAGTTAAACGCTCTGCCAAGAAAAGCTGTGTGTTAGCCAATTCATTTGACTCGGACAACGAAAGCATAAGGTAATTTGCGTTGATTACTTTTAAAACCTGTTAATATATTTTATGTTATTTCGTATATCGTCAATATTAATAATTAGTTTTTAATTACATTTCTTATCTTTCTAGCTCTAAGAAGAAATGCCTGTACTCGTCGTCGGTGCCTAAGACTTCAACAACGATTGTGAAAAAACAAGAAGGGTCTAGCTCCGCTTTAGACTGGTTAAATGATTCAGAGTCAGATAACGAAGTTTCGCCGCCTCCACGCAAGACAGACCAGACCTTCGACAGTGTACTAACGCGACGAGTACCAGGCGGGGTAACGCGTCGGACTGCGAAGCTCGACGGTGAACTGGTGGCGGAGCTGCGTCTCTACGACGCTGAGGAGGTGCGTAGCCTCACCGGTCTTGAAAGGTGTGAAAAGGCAATAATTTGGGTTCGACTACAAGGCGAAGCTGAGTCTCCTGAATTGTTGACTATAAAAAAATTCATAAAATTAGCCAAATCAAAATTTACTGAAGAGGGGGTATTCTTTAGTGATAAAAAGAAAAAATAGTCACAGTCAGCTAGGTACTACATATTAACTAGTTACACTCTCTTCGGTAAATTTTGACTTAACTAGTTTTACTTATATATTATATGTGTGTTAGGTTTTATACATTTTACTTAAAAACTACTTTAACCTCTTGTAATTTTTTAACACAGTGAAAACAAAATCATAATGGTTAAGACTATATTCTGTTCAACTTGCAACTTATCCGTTAAAAATAATGCTTTCTCTGCTCATTTAAAAAGTATTTTACACAAAAATAATAGTTCTGTAATTGAGAGCGAGGGTATCGAACAAGTGCATAGCGCTCTTCGCGGTCGCATAGCGTCGTACCGTGTTCAATGCGAGGACGTTGAAGAACGTATGCATGTGTTTGCTCCTGCAGATTTTTTATCGCAATTGCGCCTCCGCGTGAAACTTTTACTCTCAGCCCGAATTGAGGCTTATACAAACCTTAAAGTAAATTTCGAATTGTTTTCTGAATTTTTTCTGCATAAGGATGACTCGATTTCAACGAAATCTTTTGCTACTGAAAACATTATCTTACATAAAAGTTATAATTTTGATGCTATGTATACAAACATTAGCCATAAAATTTGTAAAAAAGTTGAAGAATTTGAGGAAAGAGATAGTGGTTGGGCTTACTTACGAAGCTTGTATCTAGAAGTAAATATAAACAAATATAACCCGTTGAGAGCCTCAGGTTACTTAGATTTACCTAACGCTATAAAAAACAAACGTGCATGTATCAACATTAAAAATTCGGATGATTACTGCTTTTTATGGTGTGTCATGGCATCACTTTTTCCTGCAAAAAATAACGCAAATCGAACCACCGCATATCCGCATTTTGAAAGTGTACTTAAAGTTAAAAATATGACATTTCCAGTAGGGTTCACAGATATAAGAATTTTTGAAAAGAATAATCCCAACATAAGTATTAATGTTTATGGCCTTAAAAATAGCAGTAAGGTTGTTGGACCTCTGTACAAATGCGAATTACGTAAAAGACATCACGTCAACATGCTTTTTCTCGAAAATGGAAAACGTACGCATTACTGTCTAATTAAAGATTTAGCTAAATTACTTCGCAAGCAGTTAACTAAACATCATTCCAAAATATTTTTATGTGAGGATTGTATGATATTTTTTGATAACAATCTTAAACTCGAAGCCCACGTTTGCAGTGGTGTAGCAACAATTTTACCTAATCAAGGAACTCGAATACAATTTGAACATTATGAACGCATGCAAGACATGCCTTTCGTTTTATACGCAGACTTTGAATCTTTGTTAGAGCCAGTTGAACCAAATTCTGAAACAAGTTGCACAACGATTACGCAAAAGCATGTACCAGCTGCATTTGCTTACTACGTTGTATGCTCCTACGACAGCTCCCTTAATAAATATGTGTCTTATCGAGGACCTGACTGTGTGAATAAATTTTTTGATAACCTTCTATCTGATATAACTGTAATTTATAATATTTTGCATTCATCGATCCCTATGTTCTTAACAGATAAAGATAGAACCAATTTTGCTCAAGCTAAAAACTGTTATCTTTGTAACAAAATATTATTTGACGACAAAGTAAAAGATCACTGTCATCTTACTGGACGATATCGTGGTGCAGCTCATTCTTATTGTAATATAAAATATTGTTTGCCTAAGTTCGTTCCCATATTTTTTCATAATTTAGCTGGTTACGACAGTCATCTTTTCATACGACAGTTAGGAGAATTATCAGGTAGGATACAAGTGATTGCAAAAAATAAAGAAAATTACATATCGTTTACCAAATTTTTTCAAATTAGTAACGAAGCTATCATACCTGTTCGTTTTGTCGATTCTTTTAAATTTTTAGGCACAAGCCTAGAGAAGCTAGTTGCAAATTTAAATACAAATGATTTTAAACATCTATCTTTTTTTTTTCCTTCTCAGGAACATTTTAATTTACTTAGACGTAAAGGGGTTTATCCTTACGAATACGTCACTACTTGGAGTTCTTATGATGAAGAAGAAATACCTCCTTATAAATGCTTTTTTAGTAAATTGCACAATTGCAACGTATCAATAGTAGATTATGAACACGCAAAAAGAGTATGGCAAACCTTTGAATTACGGAGCCTTGGAGAATACACTGATTTATATCTTAAGTCAGATGTACTCTTACTAGCGGACGTCTTCGAAAGTTTTCGAAAAACGTGTAAGACGAATTATAAACTGGATCCTTCTTTTTACTTAACAGCACCTAGCCTAAGTTTTGACGCTATGCTATTAAAAACAGATGTTAAATTAGAATTAATAAATGATTTGGAAATAATAAGAATGATACAAAAAGGCATACGCGGTGGTATATGTTTATGTTCTACAAGATATTCGAAAGCCAATAACAAGTACTTACAAACTTATGACCCCGCAAAAAGTGATAACTTCCTTGTTTATATTGATTGTAATAATCTTTATGGTTATGCTATGTGCGCTTATTTACCTCATTCAAATTTTAAGTTATTAAGTGAACTAGAAATTTCAAAAATTGATTTTCATAATATACCCATTGACGGGGACATTGGCTATATACTCGAAGTAGACTTAGAATACCCTTTCCATTTGCATAATTATCATAACGATTTTCCATTCTGTGCTCAAAAATTTGCTCCTCCAGGATCTAAAACTTCGAAATTGATACCAAACTTATACGATAAGTTTTTTTATGTCATTCATTTTTCCCATCTGAAAACATGTCTAAAACATGGTTTATTGCTAAAAAAAATACATAGAGTAATTCAATTCAATCAGAGTCCATACTTAAAACAGTACATTGATATGAACACTGAGTTACGAAAAAAGGCCAAATCTATATTTGAACAAGATTTCTTCAAACTTTTAAATAATAGTATATTTGGTAAAACACTAGAAGACACCGAGAAAAGGGTCAGCGTGAAGTTGGTTAATAAGTGGAATGATGAAAAGAATATAACAAAGAAAAGTTTCGGTGCTGAGCAACTAATAGCTCGACCAAATTTCCATAGTGCTACTATTTTTACAGAAAATTTTATAGCTGTTCAAATGAAACCCGAGACAATTACTTTAGACAAACCCATATATATTGGCTTTTCTGTATTAGAAATATCCAAAAGTCATATGTTTGATTTTCATTACTCTATTATGAAACCTTTTTATCGGGAAAAATTAAAGCTTTGTTATACGGATACTGACAGTTTTCTTTATTCAATAGAAAGCAAAGATTTTTATACAGATTTAAAGTTGAATTTCCTTAGATATTTTGATACTAGTAATTATCCATTAAATAACTGTTACGGTATACCTGGTCTTAACAAAAAAGTACCAGGTCTTTTCAAAGATGAACTAGGTGGAAATTTAATTTCTGAATTTGTTGGTTTACGATCAAAATTATACTGTATAAAAACAGTACAAGAGGAGTTAAAAAGGGCTAAAGGTATACAGAAACAGGTTTTGAAAAACGTACATTTCGAAGATTACAATAACGTATTAAACAAAAATACTTTTTTAAGAAAGAAAAACATAATTTTTAAATCCTTAAAGCATGAAATATTTACCCAAGAACAGAACAAGATAGCTTTGTCAGGTAATGATGACAAACGCGTAATATTAAAAAATAAAATATCTACTATGTCTTGGGGCCACTGGGATTATATATTTTAGCAATTATTTTTTTCACTGTGTTTTTAAATTCTATTATTTAGATATATGACTATGATTTAGATATATTATATTAGAGTTATATTATACTTAAGGCTTGAGAAATAAAAAAATGTATTATTATTTATTACCATTACTAAGATTCATTGGTTGAATTTAAAATAATATTAACTTTTTATAAACTATTGTAACCAGTTTTTCAATATACTTAAGTAGGTACATATAATGAATATTTTGATTTATAAAAATTGTTAAAAAATATGTAAGTTGTTGCTTTTGCTCAGATTCATTTATTGTTTGAATAGGAAATCTAACTTAGATTATGAAATGTAATGTAAAATTTACTCTACCCAGCTGTATTAATATACCTAATAAAATATAAAAGTAACCGACTAACTTGCATTTTTATTTAATTTATTATATATCTTTGTATAATAAATCATTGACGGTAAATAAGTAAGAAAATTCTAACGCAAACAAGTTTGAACAAGTCAAATTCAGAGTAGGTTGTACTCTTCTGATTATAAGGTAATATGAAACCTAATTAATACAAATCAGGTCACGTTATTGGCAAGTTAATCATTCTTTAATAATATCAATTCTTTCTTTTTATTTTGCTGAAATGTCCATTAATTACATGTTTTACTACCTATATTGTCTTGCTGTGTCATCATGTACATTAATATAAATGGGTTTCAAATTAGTTTCAATTTCAATTATTAAAGTGAAGGCGTCAGTAGTCCAGCTAGATAATATCAACATGGTAAGTTTAAATAATTTTGTATGATTATAAATTAATTTTATTTGTGTTGTAATTGTGTCGTTATTTGGTGAAAAGTGGGTTATGGTAAAGGACTGCTTTTGCTGTCCTCCTTGCGTAGTCGCTGACTAACCCTTCGGGGATAATAGTCGTGGTTTTATGTATGTAATAAACTATTTTATTTTATGTTTTAGAATACTCAAGAGAACCTGGTGTCGCTCAGCATCAACAAGGAGTTCGTACAACCGTCATCTCCCACTTTTGAACAGAACGCTCAAGATATGCTCGAGGGATTTACAGAGGAGTATCCGAATTGGAGAGCAGATGAACGGCGAGGCGATTCCCCGCTGTATAACAAGGTGGTGAATAATATCACCAAGAAGAGACTTCGAAAAAGAAGAAGTTATCTGAAGCATTCTCATTCTTACGTGATGAAAAGTACGCCGATTCAAGGTCGTCGATTAATTAAGATTGAAGTGGTGGACTTCGAAACAAATCATACTGATCCATTATTATCTGCGCAGTATGTGGTAACAGAGCATATTGACCCCATAATGGATCAAACAGAGGCTATCATTAGCAATATATCAAAAAAAGTTTGTGGATATAGTTATAGTTTTTAAGAAATTCTAAAATAAATATTATTGAATTGAATACTAAGATCGTTTCATTCACCCTTTTTACTTTTAGTAATTAAACAAAAAGATATTTATACACATTTGATTTATTGAGGAAAATACTTTATTACATTAATAACTCAATTAACATTTAAAGTGTACCACTTTTTTAGACACAGAACATTTTTTAAAGCACACATTTTTTTATGGTACTCACAATTAAATTTATTTACATCTACATGGTAATCACTATATAATTTTAAAAAGTTAGGACAACCTATTTCTTCCAACTCCATTATTTCACAATCTTGACATAGCTCGCGAACCCATATTCCTTTTTCCAATCCCTTTACTAATACCTTCTTACTGCTTAAATACGGAACTATTATTCGTCTAAATTCACGGTAATCAATGAATCCCTGACTCCATTTGAGCCCGCGATTCCTTTCTAACCACCGGATTTGCTTCTTTTCTTCATCTGTTAGGTTTTTAAAAGCATATGGTGGCTTAATTAAGAACGTCTGCGTATGGTTTTTAGTTGCTATTGATAACTCTTTTACAATAAAATTATTTTTCAAATCCTTAAATCCTTGCACATCCACTATAATAGTATCGTTATTCATGATAGCTTTTTCACAATGTTACTCAGTGGTTTATATTCAAATATGCAATCGTTCAGTATAAGGCAGTATGCAGCGGTCTGATCAGGTATCTCTTGATCTGTTTCGATTTCTACTCTTACGTCGATTGATCCCTTCAGCATTTCTTGTTGGCGAGAACAGTCAACAACGAATAAAGGAGCAATATCTTTAAACTCTTTTAAACTCGACAACGGTTCTGATCGACGTCCGTGATAATACTGCTGAAACCTTGCATACTGTTCGTATATTAATAAAAACTTGTTGTCAGAGAAATTTATGTTAAGTCCTTCGTAGGGGTAATATGATGAATTTAAAAACACTCTTACGTCACGAACATTGCAATGGTCGAACTCAGCCATTGACATTTGAGCATTATGTTTTCGGTTTGTTTGTAAGGCAATAATAACAAATCGAGGTTTCTCTGTTTGCGATGAAGTTTTAATAGCCCAAGTATGCTTACGTGTCTTGGGTAGTAACGGATATTCATACAAGTCCCAGTTACGAAACGCTAGTGTAATGGCTCGATCTTTTTCTAAATGCTTTAATAAATTAATTCTCTCTCGATCTGACACTTTAATATGTGGAACACGCCAAACGATTTTATTTATTGTTATATTTTCCACTATTTGCTCTTTACTCAATTTTATTGCATTGACATTTGTGTTGCTCCTCAACAGTACTAACTCATGTTTACAGTTAATTAAAACTTTTTCATAATCTTCTGCAAATCCTAATATTTTATTTAATGGTATGGAGACAGAGAAAACTCCGTTTGTAACATTGGTTATTCCTGCAGGAGACCAACCCCAAACTTTTGCACTTTTGGATTCATTTTCATTCAAAGACAAATAAGACTTCATTGTCGTTGTGATACCTGCATTTTTTATTTTATCTATTTCTATTCCATTTAACTCATATCGAATATCTTGGAATAGAAATAACGCAGGATTGTTTACAAAATGCACACTTGTTACCTTTTCTTTAGTGGTACTGTTATATACATCAGCTTTACCTTCAATATACAAAGTGCTGCGTGACGGCAACACATACAAATCTTGCTGATTGATTGGTATTCTTATTTCATCATTATTGTTGAAACTTGTTACATACGGCTTATACGAATGATATTCAAAACTCTCGATACTGTTATCGTATGACGTTGGCTGAGATATATTTAATATGTTCATTTTAACAAGCCTACTAGCTTTAGAAATTCTTTATTATTTTTAGTAACCTTCTTTTTTAAGTCAAACGGTGTTCTTTTACTTATTGCTCTTTTGGAACTGACTTGAACACCTGATGAGGTAGGGTTTTTATTAAAATTAATCATTTTTTTCTAAAATGTAAATAAAGTTGTACGTCTTCTCCACGTAAATTAATCTGTCTATTATCAGCGTCTAACAACCTAATATTAATTGCACTAATTGAACTTTGATTGACTGGAAAATAGATTAAGTTTTTAGGAATTTCAATAATTCTATAACCGGGTGGTACATTAGGCACAAACTCATAAATAATATGGCTTGCTTTCCCATTCACGAATGATCCGCTAACTACGTCACATTCGATGCGTACGATGGTTGTTGCTAAAATACTGACTGGGTACTGAGACTCACAACTTATATTTGCCTTAATTGTGTCGTTAGCAAAACCTAAAATTCTACCAATGGAATTATTTTTCTCGAAATGAACATCTTCTGAACAAAATATTTTGGTTTTGAGAGTATTATTATTACAAGTCAATTTTAATGCAGTGTTCTTAATGTTGCTTTTTAAAAATTCGCAAATATCTTGAAGTTCATATGATCCTTCAGGAATTTCGATGAACTCATTGATACCGTAATAAAACTTATTGTTCCTTTCGTCTATATTAGGAATAGAATTAAAAGTAGAAAAGTATATAAGTCCGCACTCATATTGCCCACGTAATTCTAAAGTTGGTGAATAGTTAGTTATTAATGAGGCTCCTTGCCCAGTTATGGATACAGTGAAAGACATTTTTATACTGTCAAGTTATTTTAATTGTAACCTATATAAATGATTTTTCCAATACTTTCTTAAAAATAATAAACAAAGATGACCACAGTTTACAGTACCGAAAGATTGATACTGTTTGTAATTATAATTTATGTGCCTATCTTTCAAATATTTTATTAATTCTAATGGAGGTTTTAAGTTACCAAAACTGTTAAAATATTCACAGTAATTATTTTCTTTTACATAGGCTACCCAATGAGTTCCAGGATTTGAAGAACTATCTAAATTAAGAATAGCACACTCAATTTTTCTTGGTTTTGAGGGTAACGTATCTCTCATAAAAACGCCACGAAAATATGGAATATCAACTGAGTGCTTTAATATATCTAAATTAGTAAGTGCTCGTTTGGGTAACCGTTTAATTAGTTTTTTGGAGGTTGCAAGTACAAGCCCGCTCCTTTTTTGTGAGACTTCAAATACAACCCTTTTCCAAGTGCAACAGCTTCCATCATCTTGTTATGTCGTTCTGATTCTTGAAGATTTTTTTGAGCGACCTTGTAATCGTTAACAGCCTTTGTTATACCTGCAGCACCCCCAGCGAGTGAACCAAGAGCTGATAAACCAGCAAAGATTGGTATGAGGGGTAACAACCCACCAGTTTTCGGAACAGGAATGCAGCGTGGGAAGCGTATTCCTTTTATATTAGAAAACACTTTTTTTGCAGCTGCATGCGCATATTTTATAGCCGTGCGGTTATCATTACATTTTATTTTTTTCATTTGCTTTTGAATTTTTTTAACACCTTTCATGAATGACCGCACTCCTGCTCCGGCTTTAAGTTTTGCTTTCATTGCATTTTTTACTATCCATGATGCAATCTTTTCTCCTTTCCCAGCATCTTTCGATTTCAATCTTTTCTTTGCCATATTTAAAAGTTCTAAATCGGCGTTTTGTCTAACGTTCCAATCTTTATTATTGTAAGCAATATCGTGATACAAGCAAGCTTCATCCAATTTATTTATTCCTCGTTCACCTCTTAGTAAGCGTTTTTTAAGTTTTGTTCCTGGACCACAAAACTGATATCCAGGTAAGTGTAACTCGAACGGAATGTTATCTATTAAATTGTTGACAATGCCGCTTCCTTCCTTCATTGATGTTCGTAAAGTGACTGTACAACATAATCAGGCGATATTTATATTAAGTCATTAATAATTTTCTGTCAACCCAACTGTTTTCACCATCACTGAGACCCAACCATTTGACAAAGAGTTTGTTTCCTTTTTTCTTTAAAACTTTTTCAATAAGATATATATCGGGAAATTGGGTTCTTTGCAGTTCGTATCCGTAAAAAGATCCTAAAATGATTTGCTTATGTTTGTCTTCTAAGTGGTATGTGACAGGATTTGTATGGTTAACTTTCACAACGTTGAAGATTTCTGTTGACCAGTTGGGAGTATAACCTTTGTAGAATTCACCTTTGTATTTACTAATCCGAACATGATCACCAACACGGTACTTATTTTTTTTTCGTTATGTTATTATTTTGTGATTTGATGATGTTGTACTTTACAGTTGTCTGATTTCTTTTGTCAACATCAATAGGTTTAAATTTTGTTATACGATGAACAGTGTTATTATAGCTTTGTACCACGTTTTTCAAATTTTTATTTATCCACTGGTATTGACCGCATAAGCTAAATAGCTTATAAAGGTGACCTTTTAGCGTTCTAATTACTCTTTCAACAATTGCTGCTTTTTTCACAGAATAAGTGGAATAATGGTTAATGTCATATTTTTTCATCAACTCTTTAAAGTTTTCATTATAAAACTCTTTACCTAAATCTGTTTGCAAATTTTTTGGTTTCCGAGACGAATTCAATAATATATTTTCCATTGCGTTGGTGACATTAATTTTATCTTTACTCTTCAAAGGATTTGTCCAAACGTATTTCGATAAAGTGTCAATAACTACTAAAACATATTTATATCCTTTATTAAATTGTGAATACTTTTGAAAATCCATAAGGTCAGCTTGCCATGAATCATCTACTCCTTTATAATTGTACATCGGCGAGGAAAATTTCTTCTCGCCGCTCTGTGAATTTCTTCTACTATATCTCTTTTACTCATTTTTGTTTGACTTTGCTTGAATCATACGGTCTATTTCTGTTTTTGAGTAAAACATAGTAGACAAGCGATTGGAAGTAGCTGATTCTAAGTTCTGGATGTAAATTTTTACACGACTATTAACTTTATTTATTTCATTCCTTAGATCTTGTACAGTTTTATCCAAATATGCCCTTATTTACAGCTTCATCGTCCTTGTCTGGAGATGATAAACCTTTAAGTTTTGATGATTTTAAGTCGTATTCGCCCGTTTCGCACTTTTTTAACGTATCGTTTATGGTATCGATGTATTCAGATAACCTCAAACGTTTATGAATGTGATGACCGAATTTATCTATATTCATTATAATCTCGAAGCTTTGCTTACTGCGAGTATACTGCTTAATTTTCCCCGTGCTATTTGTTTATATTCCATATTTATGATGCCCGCTTCGCGCAGTTCTTCAATTATTGCAACGATTTCATTATCCAAACCCGTGTTACCAGCAGCTTTTGACGCAAGCAGTAATTTCAATCGTTCTATTAATTCATTTGGATCATCCCAATAAACTAAATCTGTATTTGTTTTAACTTTTTTTAAAAGATTGATACCTTTTCCCTGTGGAGGACTCTCAGTACTAGTAGGTTGTTTAGAGAATTTAAATAATGGTTTTATAATACTCATGTATTTAAACCCTTTATTGCTGTTTATTGGTTTGGCAGGATCAAAGTTACGTCTGTGTGCATTAGTATTGATAAGTAGTAGCTTGTAGTTTTCAAGGTGTCGTCATCTGTAATAACATCTAGATTTGGTACCTTTTTATATAATAGTTCTTTTAAGCCAAGAGTCTTTTCAAAAGTAATGTTTCCAACTTTAAGAATTCTACCGTCATCATGAACGCGAGTGTTTCCAAGCTCAAGTTTCCCTCGCTCATTTCTAATTCCAAAAGGTATGGCATTAAATACTTCAGATGACGTAGACCATGAGGAAGACTCATCTTGATTTATAATGTTTGGTGATGATTGGAGGGACTTAAAAGAACCTTTACTTACATCATGGTTCTTAAAAGGTGACGTAGTTAGGATTTTGTCTGATTTTTGTGGTGTGTCTTGATATTCCTCTTCATCTACACTATTAGAATCAATATATTCTTCACAAGAAGAATACGACTTCTCGCTTTCATTTTTCCTGTTTTTTTTTGATATGGGATCATAAAGCTTTACTTCCTGTAAGTTCTTTTCATCATTTCTATTCGCTAAAATGTTAAGAGGGTCAACAATAGGTTTAAATATTGTTTCCAGGGTAACATTGTTAGAATTTTTAGCATCCTTTATTAAGTCTACCTTCCTTTTAACAGCTGATGCTGATTTTACAATTTGTTCTTTTAAATCTCTTTCCATTTCAATAAATAGGTTTCCTTTCAGCTTTAAGTCACAAATGAAAGTGATTTTATGGCATAATTACAACTGCTTTTGTACATTAATCTAATTCTATAAACGTATCAAATGTCTTCCTATAACATCCTTTGTTTCGTTCACAATCCTTATTTATTACAAGATAATTGAATGGTTTCTTCCAAACAGTTGAGCACATTTCTCGAAATTGTGACCAAGTCATGTCCGACCCTACGTGTTCATCATATACGTGTTTCAAATTTACATCGTCCTGCTTAAATAATATAATTAGGTTAGAATTGTCCCTAATAAGTTGTTTTGGTACTTTTGTATAAGTTTGATTAATATAAAAACAATCGATATTTTTATGACGTCCCATAGCAAAATAATCTCGGATGTGGTTTTGGTTTTCACAAGCAACATCATCAAATATAATAATCGAGTCAGACAAAGCATCA
Organism: Scoparia ambigualis; assembly: GCA_963921215.1. Lineage (NCBI taxonomy): Eukaryota > Metazoa > Arthropoda > Insecta > Lepidoptera > Crambidae > Scoparia > Scoparia ambigualis. Next base: position 8,352,295 of record OY992505.1, read on the forward strand.
TGTGGACTCAAAACTTCGGTGTTGTCATTATATTTATGATACGATGTACCTGCAACCATATTTAATACTTTTTCTAAAAATATGTATTTAGGTTGATACAAAGATTTTGAATAAACATAAAGGTTGCGGAACCGTGGACCATCTGTATGTAGTAATAAACTAATTACTAAGTTTGTCTTTCCACAATTCGAAGGGCCGCAAACAATACAACGGATACTGTTCGGCAATAAGTTGCCATGACGTTTTAACTCATTTGATGATGGTGGGCAAATGCATTTTAATTTTAATGACTGTTTTTGTTTAACAAATCTCATAGCAGCTGTTTTCTTATTGACCACAGTGTTTCGGGAGTTTCAATAAAATGACTTTGAAGCATAGCGCTTAAACATATATACGAGCGAATGGCAGTGATTTTCAAAAGTAATATTGGGACATTCTAGATCACTTTTTAACGACATTGATCGAACGTCAGTGAGATCAATGGAGTGAAAAGTGATCTAGAATGCCCAATATTACACTACTGATGCATGTGCGGTCTTTAATTCGTTATTTGTCTTTTACAACACCCAAGGGAAGGGATGGGTTGTTAGTATTATTATAACAATAAGTCACAACTACACATGACAGTACCTGTCAGAAAAACGATGCTCCCTAGGACATCGTTTTTCTATTCTCCCTAGGGAAAAGTACTACTTTCCACCCGCTCCTCAGGCAACTTAAGACCTACTTTCCGTGTATGAGGAATGAAATAGTACATTGTTACCCTAGGGGTGAAAGTAGCTTATTTATTCCCGAGACGGGGTTTGGCACCCGAGCGTAGCGAGGGCGCCAATAGTTCAAAGGACTAAATAAGTCTTTCACCCGAGGTAAACACTGTGCTTTTCATTACGAATACAAGGAAAGTAAACTAAAAATAAAAACATGAATTAGCTAAAGAAAAAACGAGTTTAGTCCGTTAGTCGCCTTTTACACCCAAGGGAAGAAAAGGGTTGGTAGTATTATTTAGATAAGCCCATGGCCGCTCTATGCTTTGGATGTACCTATGTGCAGTCTTTAATCCGTTGGTCGCCTTTTACGACACTTAAGGGAAGAGAGGGGTTGGTAGTATTATTTTGATGAGCCCATCGCCGCTCTATGCTGTTGGTTGTATGTGCAGTCTTTAGTTCATTAGTCGCATTTACGACACCGAAGGGAAGAAAGGGATTGGTAGTATTATTTTTATGAGCCCATCGCCACTCATGCTTTTGGATGTGTGTGCAGTGCAGTATTTAGTCTGTTAGTCGCCTTTTATGACACCCAAGGGAAGAAAGGAGTTGGTAGTATTATTTTGACGAGCCCATCGCCGCTCTATGCTGCAGGATGTATGTGCAATCTTTAGTCCGTTAGTCGCCTTTTACGACACCCAAGGGAAGAGATGGTTTGTTAGTATTATTTTAATAATAAGTCACAACTAGGTACACATGACAGTACCTGTCAGAAAAACTATTCTCCCTAGGGCGGAAAAGTACGTTCTACTTCCACCACAGGCAACTTCAGACCTACTTTCCGAGTATGAGGAATGGAAAAGTCCATTGCATGGTTTAGGAGAATAGTGCGGTGCCACAGACAGAGGAAAACGTCGACTTTACTTTATAATATTATGTAATGATGATGATAAGAAGCGCATACTTACCTACCTAATGTTTTTTACATATTTTTTCAACCGTAATAATAACCGTTCGCGTATAGCGGTGAAATAATACTACCACGACCCCTTCTGTTCCCTATGGGTGTCGTAGAAGGCGACTAACGGACTAAAGACTGCACATACTTTCAACAGCATAGAGCGGCGATGGGCTCACCACTTGTCACGCTGAGCACATGTGCAATCGCTATTTGGTGAAAAGTGGACTATGGTAGAGGACTACTTTTGCTGTCCTCGTTGCATATAGTCTCTGACTAACCCTTCGGGGATAATAGTCGTGATTATATTATATGTATATTTTTTTTCACATCCTTCATGTTTAAGAATTTACTGGTAATTTGCCAGTTACTTTACATCAATGTTAATATTACCTTCTTTGTTCTTCCAAAATCAGGGAGCGCACACCAAATCGAAAATACGTTTAAATATTTATCGAGTTTCAAGTTTAGGCGTACCACTTCTGCCTGCAAAAATCAACACTCGAATACCATTATTTTCCTTTCGAAAATAGATTGGCATGCACCGAGTTCAGTTACATTTCCATTTCCTCCCGTGACTGGTACTCATTTATTTTGCGTGGTCCGCTCGAAAGTATAAATTATGGACACAGCGGCTGGGCCTGTCGCGTAGAGTGGGAGGAGTGGGGTGAGGCCGGGTGGCCCCACGCTTCAATGAGAAATGTTCCGGGCCTTTTGCCCCTTGCGAGAGACATCTTCAAGGATACTGGTGTTAATCGGACCCTGAGATAGGTACTTTTTAAGTGCCGCCTTCCACCCCGTCTTATTCTTAAAGACACCCCGATAGAAAAGGTTACTATAACTTTGTATCTGTTACTGCCATGAAAGAGCACCTTTAATTTTCAATCGAAAAGTGTTCGCTAACGTTTGCAAATAGAGGGGCGAAGCAGACTGGACAAACTCTTTTTCATTTGTTTGTCTTTGATTCTTGTTTGAACTAGGGAAATTGGAATTACTGTCCAATTTGAATTTTTAATTCTTTGTACGCGCTTGGATGCCATGCAAATAACGGGTTAGTCCATTTAGTTATACTATTAGTTAAGTATACAATATAACAGAATGGACGAAAAAAGTGTTATTTGATATACTGCTCAAAATAACTTATTGTACGTATTCGTTAAAAATAATAGATGTTTGTCCATGTAGCTATACTTACATAAACAGCTTTAAATTAAACAACAAAATCCATATTCTTAAGGAGTTGTAGGTATAGAAAGGTCTTATATCTAATTATGTTCTAAACATGAGCCCTGCAAGGGCATTGTAAAATCTTAAAATTACTGAAATTATAAGATTTTCATTTTTTTTAACTTTGAATAGGGTTTGCTCTTGATCCCAATCAAGCCCCTAAGACAGGATCTACGATGGAGTGAGCTAACCCGGAAGGTGCCTATTCACTCTTGCTTTGAAGGTGGACGCGTTTTAAGTACACAGACGCAGAGAGGGAGTTCCACTCCTTTGCTGTGCGCAGTTTAAAAGATGTTGAGTAGCGCTTTGTGCGACATTTTATAGTTTATAACTTATAGTACAAAATTAAAACTAATCTATATTTACTTGCTTGTTAGAGATCAAAAAATAAATTTAAAATAGGTACTTATCAGAAAACAAAGCATAATAAATTAGTTATAACATATTTAGTTAAGTTAAATTCATTACTATTACTCCACATCGCATGCCGTGGCTGTCTTTAACTAACTGTACTTAGATTAAGTTAGGAATTCACCCTTTACCTATTGTTAGACTGTTGGTACATGTTTTTGTTGACTGCCCAATAAATAAATAATAAATTAAATAAATACATAAATAAATAAATAACTACATGGACAAACCAACATTTTTTTTTTCGAATTCAATAAGTTATATTGAACAGTAAGTATAACAAATAATACATTTTTCGTTCATTTTGTTATATTGTATAACTAATAGTATAATTTTAATAGATGGACTAACCCCAAATAACGTTCAGACGTCAGCAGGTCAACCTATCACAAAATGTCAATTTCTTCAATACATTTTGAACTTTAACATTTGGGTATATGGATCAGTATCGATTATAGAAATTGGACGGTTTTGCATAGGTTGACGTGCAGGCGTGTGTACTTACTACACGTAGTACTATTATTGATTCTGTGCTACTACCGAGATTCATCATCAATCATTTTTCAATTACCAGTAGGTACCTAAGTATCAATGTTATGTTGTTTCATTGTATAGTCATATCATGTAAGTATTTCGGCAAAGTAGAACAGTGTAGGTGTTATGGACCCATGATTAATGAGGCCTATTTATATGCTCAGACAGCTTTGATAGAGTCCAAAATGAAGGGACAATACGGAAATAATAATTGAGCACCGGGCTTTATGAATAATCATTTGTAATTCATCAATTGGACAGAGTGACTAAAAGGGTTTGAACACTGCGTAAATTGGTTTTCCAACTTTTTGACAGATTCAAATAACGAATTAGCATGTTAAAATTTTTAACAACCCTCATTTTTTAATGACTGAAAGAGTTATAGGAGCTGTAATAAGTTTTTTTTAATTCAACGTATGCTGTTTTATGCTGAGCAAAGATCGTCTCCATTTCCCCACCCCAATCATTTTTTTTATTGATTTATTGATTGATCTTTAAGCGTTTGTAGAAAATAATGGTAATTGTGTGGGATTGACATAATACAACGAGACGCCATTCGGTCTACCAAAGCGAATTATACCTAAAAAAAAGGTACCTGTACCTATTTTTTTAAAATAAGTAATGGGCTTGCTTGATGATGACGATGGAGCGAGCTTGCCCAGAAGCAGCCTATTCACTCGGGCTTTAAAGATGTTGGGGCTATATGCACTCGGGAACACAGACGCCGGCAGGGAATTCCATACCTTGGCTGTACGCATTATGAATGAAGACGAATAGCGCTTGGTGCGTATGAGTGGAATATCAACCAAGTAAGGGTGGTAACCCGCCGTACGTCTGGACTCCCGATGGTAGAACCATCTACCAAACTATGAAGAGCGGTACCACCAACCACCTTATGCTTGTCTTGCCAAGGTTATATATTTTTCAATCTTGACGGTGATCTTGAAATTAAAAATTGAAATAAATTGTTTTTATTTGTATATCTTGGCATTTATTTTGATATTTGACTCCTCATCGATCAGAATGTTCAGTGTTAAAATGGTCACCGATGGCTCCGAATACGACTGGGAGGAAGGGGAGAACTTTTGATTGATATCATAGAGCGAGAATGATCGTCACCTGATTAAGAATCGCTCCCCAAATTTTTGGTACTATTTGGTAGTCGCAGCTTTGCATCGGCATGCTAAGCCACCATAAACGATGTCATTTCATATCACGAGGCGTCAATAATAATATATTCAAAAGCCCATTTAAATATCATGTCAATTAATATATAGGCATTAGTCTATCTGGAAAAGGAGATGTTGCAATAAAACTACGCAATACGAGACTGATTTTTATTCTCAACCAAATGGAGATACCCTCGATAATGAATATCAATAAGTACAATCGACAACAAGCTCGTTATGACTATAACTACTTTGCTAATACATACCATTCTCCCATCTTTAACTGGAAGTTATTTTATTTCTACACTTTCTATAATACAATATAATTATCCAAGCATTACTTTCATATTTCTCTATTAGGTACCTTAGTTACTTAATACATTGATTTTGCAAGGTTACAATTTTTTATATTTTATCATTTTTCCCCTCCCCCGGATTATGACTTAAAACTAGTGAAATAATGTGAAAGTCACCAAGTAAAAAGTATTACCATGGCAATAAAAAAAAATCAATCCTCAAATTAACTTATTAAACATAATACCTACCTACCTACATTGATTAGTGTGAAACAATCACAAGATTACAAATAAATCCGTTTTAAATTACGATTTACAATGACCGTTTATGTTACGAGAGGTTTGACCCACCACCAGTATAAAAAACAAAACTTGTTTATGCTGTCTATTAAACTTATTGAACGTAAGAAAAATTATACTAAAGTACAACATATGAGTAACTAATAATAATAAAAAATAGAAGTAAGTACCTACTTATATGTAAAAATATTTTACTTAATTGAAAACTTATCTACCGGTTTTCGAATCCTTTTTGGATGCGATCTTTGTGTAACGTTCTCCGTGATGTTCGAAGGCGGAGTCATAAATAACTCACCAAACCCTTCAACGGTCTCGGGTTCGACATTGGGTGAAGTTACTACACGCTGTGATTGTCCGACCGGATCCTCCTCTCTGTGCTCATCCGCCACCGTACTAGAAAATTCATCGTTATCCAAAAAACTGCTATCGAAGTTATCGTATGATTTGCGTAACTGATCAACGTGTTTCTTTAAAAATTTATCTCCAAACTTTATATAATACGTTACAGGACCCATACGGTCTGACACTATCCCTTTTACCCAAGTAAAACTATTGTTTTTAAACAACTTAAAAAATACTGTATCACCAATATTAAATTGTCTATCAGTACCATCCCTATATTGAATTTGTTTCATTTGTTTTTGTTTTACCACATCACTTGTACTCGGCCGTAATAAATCAAATGTAGTCCGAACTGACCTCCCTAACAATAACTCAACTGGTGTTTTACAAGTAATGCTGTGTGGTGTCGATCTGTATATAAATAAAAACTTTTGTAAACTATACTCTAAATCTAGCTTTTCGTACCATGCTTTTTTTAATGCGCGTTTTATTATTTTTACGATAATCATCCACCGGTCATTGCAGTACTCATCATCGCTTAACTGATAAACTTGTACCACACTACTACATTCGGAATCAGACGTGGACTCCGTTGCCTGATCTTCACTTATGCCGTGAACCACTTTTTGTTTACGTAACCGACACACTTTCGCTATGTGTCCTTTTTTTCCACACACATAACACTCACTGTTAAGGAATGAACACCTTTCCGCTCGATGATTCCCTAAGCAACGGTAGCAGCGCTGCCCACCGCTGCCCCTGCTGGCATCGGCATCTCGTGCGCGGCGCGCGCGGCCGCGTGCTGGGGTGCGGGCGGCGGCGCGCGGCGCTCCCACCGCGTACACCGGCTCGGCCTGCGCACCCGGCGCCGACCCTCCGCCGCTGCAATCTCGTATCACCGCCTCGAGCGATAACGCCAACTCCGTGACGCGCGTAAACGTTAACTCCTCATCTTTCTCCGTCATGATCCGTTGTTTAATTCGATCACTATTCAGGCCGTACACGAATTGATCGCGTAGGTTTTCGTTTAAAATGTCGTTTGTTTTAAACTTGCATACCTTACTTAGTTTTTTAAGCTGTACTAAATATTCATTAATAGATTGACCTTCGACTTGCTTACACGATCTAAAAATCATCCTTTCGGCAATCACAGCGCGCTTCGGCGATAGGTGTTCCTCGACGAGCTTCTCAATTTCGTGAATTTGCACATTTTCCGGATTCTTTGGGTAACATAAATCTATGATGAGGTCTAGGGCTTCTGTGCCGACAACAGCCACTAAATATTTAGGCTGATCTGCCAGTTTCACATCATGAATTTTGAACCACGCTGTCAATCTACTCATGTACGTCGACCATCTATCCACATGAAGTTTAAATTCTTTAAAATTGCTAAAATCAGGTACAACACTTTCACTCATTTTCAACAATAACTTATTCGTATTTATTTTATACAAACGACTTTTAACTCGTCGCCAAATAGTCTATCTGGAAAAGGAGATGTTGCAATAAAACTACGCAATACGAGACTGATTTTTATTCTCAACCAAATGGAGATACCCTCGATAATGAATATCAATAAGTACAATCGACAACAAGCTCGTTATGACTATAACTACTTTGCTAATACATACCAAGGCATAGGTATCGTGATCTAACTCATAATTCAAAGTCAAAATATCAAGTAAACTTCATTAATGTTTGTATCGTCCACAAACATCTTTTTATCTACTTACGAGTACACCACTGATTTATAGAACGTATCAATATAATAAATCAATTGTTTCGCGACCGCCGGCGGTCTTATGATCCTTGACCTATTACGCTGTGCAGAATAATGGGTGCAAGAAACTACACAGTTTACTATAAAGTAACAACATTTACAATTAAATCGGAATATAATTAAAATTATTAGTCTAATCATCACATTACATTTTAATATCCGTCACAGTCACAGCCACAGAGTTCTGAATTCAAATAGCACAGAGCACTACTTTTCGTTTCATTCAAAAAGAAATGTGTCATGGTCTCACGGCTGTTTTCGCCGATAGAAATATGCGCAAGTAACAATAAATAGGGAGGGGGCGCCGTCTCTTAGGGTGCAATAGATCGGGAACCCTTTCCGACCCAAAGCGCTTTTTATCCCTACTCTGAAACCGCTCGGCGAGCTATCGCACGAGCCGGGAATAACAACTACTGTTCTCATTTTCGACGGATTCTAGTTTAGGGTGGAGCGTGAATCATACATGATGCTGTTTTATATTGTTTTGGAAGTGGGTCGCAATGCGTTGCCTACGCGTGGCAGGTGGACTAAATGTTTTTGTCTTTTTAGAGTCACTATTAGATAGGCACTTATTTAAGGTAAAGGATTACGTAGGAATACGTATACCTTTTTTTGTAAATTTTGATTTAAATAGGTAACCTATAGTATTAAAAATATTATTACGTATCCTTACTTTCAATTTCAATATCGTAGTATTTAATCCGATGCCCGATAACCGACACGGTTATCGGGCATCGTATCGGTGAATGGATACTACCACCCCCTCTCTTCCCTTGGGTGTCGTAAAAGGCGACTAACGGACTAAAGACTGCACAGTATTCTAACAGCATCTTGAGCGGCGATGGGCTCACCACCTGTCAGGCTAAACAAATGTGCAGTCGTTATTTGGTGAAAAGCGGACTATAGTAGAAGACTTCTTTTAATTAATTAATTAATTTAATTTAATTAAATTTGTTGCTATTTGGTGAAAAGCGGACTATGGGTAGAGGGACTTTTATAAACAAATAAATAAAGTTAACTACTTAATTAATTTAACTAAATTAAATTTGTTTACGCTTACACCAATTATCTACCTCCAGATAAGTATTCTTATGAAACTCGTTAATATGGTAAGATAACGGATTAATATAATAAACATAAAAAAACACCTAGACCCGAAATCAATTTTGAAAAATTGTCCTTCTCTAAATTGACCCCACCGGGAATTGGACCCGGGACCTCAGAGATGGCGCGACGCCAGACCCGGCGCGCTAACCACTCGACCACGGAGGTTGTCCACGGTCCATCGACCACGGAGCTCGACTGCTTTTGTTGTCCTCATGGCCTAATCCTAATAGTCTCTGACTAGCCCTTCGGGGATAATAGTCGTGATTATAATATGTGTGTATGTAATCCGATGCCTCGGATGCAGCGGACAAGCGCTCGGCTCGATTTCCGGAGGTCCCGAGTTCAATTCCGAAAAATCCGAAAACACAATTGGTCAGGCAAAGTGTGTTTTCGGAATCGATGCATGCATGTAGGGTTGCCAGGTCGACTGTTTGGCCGGACATTTGGCTAAAAAGGCCGGACATCCTACATTTTAGGGAGCAGGAGCGGCTAGCAGTAGACTCGCCTGCGCTCGGCCACGCTCGGCGCTCGCTCGTTTTGCGAAATTTAAAAAGTCAAACAAAAGCCGGACAAGCCGGACACCGTTTATTTTGACCGGACACGCAATCAAAAAGCCTAACTATGTCCGGCTTAATCCGGACGCCTGGCAACGCTACATGCATGTATGCATCTAACCCGGGTTGTGATCTAACCCGGGTTTGAGATCTAACCCGGGTTTGTGATCATTGGCAGGCGTGGTGATTAAGACAACGTCCATCAGTTTTACTGGAGTCGATTGACAGGAGAGCCAGAAAGCTCATCAACGATGACAACCTTTTTGACGCCAAGCTGCAGAGCTTAGAACATAGGCGCCAGGTCGCATGTCTATCTGTTTTTTACAGGAAACACTTCGGAGAGTGTGCCATGGAATTATTCGATTTAATTCCTCCATCCCCTTTCTACCATAGGACAACCAGACAAACTGAGCGACGTCATAGATTCACTGTGGAGATTCCGCATATGCGTACGAAGTACGTGTTTCCTATAAGGTACAATATTGGGATCTTCAAAACACGAGTGAACAGGTTACTTCTAGGCAAGCATGTTCCACCGTAGGCCACATCATCACTTACCATCAGGTGGGATAGTAGCCAAATGCAAGCCTATTACAAAAAAAAAGCGATCAACCTACCACACTGAATTTTTTGGATAAGCTGCAGCGACTACAGAATCTGTGCATAAGGTTTACATTTGGCCTGCATGCGCAAGTTCGATCATGTGTCTGAATACAGGACAGAACTCGGGTGGCTTCCTATCAGACTGCGACGTGGAGAGAATGTTCTGGTGCTCTTGATTAACGTGCTGTATGACTCTCACACCCCTCCTTAATACCTTAAGGAACGTTCCCAATTTCTTGGTACGGATCAAAATCGTGAACTCCGGTCTAACTTACTGAAACAGCGTTTGACTCGTTCTGAAGATTTCGGATCGGATCGGCTACAAAGCAAAATGTTCATATATGCTTTTGGTCTTCTCAAGCAAAAGGTCTATTTAACCAATCTTGACCACATGTAGAGATTGTCCTGGGAGCAAATCGTCCACAATTTATTTATGTCCATAATTCAAGTAGTCTATAATTGAAAACTGCCTGTAGACATATCGTTCATGGTGCATTATGTTAGCATTAATTCCTACAGACTAATAAAAAAGGATATTGAATAGATAAACATGTGCATACATCCTTCCTGTTATAATTTAATTTAATTTATACTTCATGAAACAGAACTCTTTAGTATCTAAATAGCCATATGTTAACCTAACGATTAAAATTGACATTGACACTGAATACAGAAGAATAATATTTATTTATTGATAGAAAAATATAATTGAACAATATATCAACAATATAACAATGATGGAAAGTGATTCTAGTAAAAATTTTATTTTTATTAAAAGTCAACAAAATCGGGAGGCTTTGTTGATTGCTGGTTATAGGCACACCTTAGGATTTGTAAATAAAGGTGGCTCGTCAAGGTGGAGATGTATTAATCGTGATAGCTGTAGTGCTACGGTGACAATAAATAAAGAAAGAAATAAAATTCTCCGTCAAGTAGAACATACGTGCAAACCCAATTATATAAAAAATAATATTGATGTCGTTATGGATAAGTGCAAAGACATAGTTTGCAAGAATTATGAACCAGTCCAAAAAATATTTGAAGAGCAATTTAGAGAAACATATAATGAAGATTTTGTACCAAATTTTCAATCCAAGAAGGATACATTACGTCGCGCTAGAAGACATTTTCTTAATGTACAAAGAACAGAATTCGATTCTCTAAACGATATAAAAATACCAGAAATACTAGCGCGTGATTTTCTTGTTTGTGAAGACGGAATTAACAATGACAAAATATTGTTATTTTGTACAACATCATTGAGAATTAATATTAAATACTTAAAAGATCACTTATTCTTTATTGATGGTACGTTTTCACGCACACCAAAACCATTTTATCAGATTATATCTATACACGTTGATATAGACAGTAACAGCGAGACATCAAATGTGGTAGGGATAATTTATGCATTACTTCCCAACAAATTACAAATAACCTATGAACGATTGTTTCAACTAATAAAGCAACATTTAGACATAACTATAAATAAAATAAAATGTGACTTTGAAATTGGTATTACAAATGCATTGAAAAAAGTGTTTCCAGACATATTAATAAGTGGATGCTATTATCATTTTCATAACGCTATTTGGAGGAAAGCGAAAGCCTTGAATATCACTGATACTAAGGAATCTAGAAGTATAATCAGAATATGTGCCAATTTTCCTCTTCTACCATCAACACACTACTCAGAGTGCTGGTTGCATATTAAAGAACATGCTTTGTTAACAGACGGCACTCGTAACTTTCTGAATTATTTTGAGAATCAATGGCTTAAGGCGTCTGTGAATATAAGCTGCTATAATGAGAAATTTCGTACAAACAATCCGCTTGAGGGATGGAATAGACGCTTTAGCACAAAATTAAGTAAAAAACCTACATTACTACTATTTCTGGATGCCTTAAGGAAAGAAGCGAAATGGCAAGAAATCAGATATAAAAACAGTTTGTTTCATAGCAGTAAAAGGAGAAAAATCGATATCAGTTTCAATTTGCGTTACAATGAGGAGAAAAAAAAATTGGAAGAAGATCTGATCTCACCCTATGAATTCTTAAAAAGAATTTCTAAAATTAAATATTATTTAAATATTGACTAAAATGTTGCATGCTTTTAAATTACTTATTACCTATTTTGTTTTTTGTTAATTTTATTAGAAAATAAAATGATTTTTTTTTGTGAAACTTAATATATAAGTAAGCCTAAGTTGCAATATACCCTATTTTTAAGTATGTGTTCAAAAAGTATTTAAAAAATAAATGAAATTATCTATTATTACAATGAATGGATTTGTTTCACACATCTTCCTATCTTGCCCTCTCGTTAAGGTGCTATTTCACTAATCGATCGATCGATAACTATGAGTTGATAGCACTATGCCCCAAATCTCGCTTGTATACTCATCGACGTTAGTCGATCGATGCCATCGATGCATGATGATGTGATTAGTCGACTGTTTTCAAATTATTTAGCGCTCACTGATAAAACATTATCTGAATGACAATGTAAGGGTTTACATTACCCTTAAAGCATTATGTAGGTAGTAAGGTGCAATTAGTTCTATCCTACATACACTGTTTCCGATTGTCATTCAACAATAGTTATATTATGCATTGTGGACGGTTTGCTTCGTAGCCAATATGCTGATTAGACATTTTCGCAAGACGTCATTAAAACAATTTTTGGTTACATTTTCAAATGTGGACGATTTGCTCTCAAGTCTTATTCAATTGTGGGTAGTCTTAGTCAATTGACATTTTGCCTTGTAGCCGATCCGATCCGAAATCGTTCTGAATACTTCAGAGACCCCTTTTCAGTTAAAGCTGTCAGTCTTTGGAACAAACTACCATCTGAAGTTCGTCACTCAATGTCACCTGCTTCTTTCGAAGCCAAACTGCATTCGCATCTCTTGACTAGGTCCTAGTTTGCAGCAACTATTATTCTTCTTAAAGTATTTTATTATATTACTAGTATAATATACATTATGTATTTATTACCGATATTTCTGTTTATAATAAATATATTATAGTATCTGTATTGTAAGTTTATTTTTATATTAAGAGGCCTATTACATCTCGACTGTGATTTTTGTGTAAAATGGCCAATTTTGGCGTTATGGATCTCAGAAACAAAAATACATTACCAGTTTTGACTTATTGAAAAGTGTAGAATAGCTATTGGCATAGTGCGTAGCGGTCTCGTTTTTTTGTAAATTTTGTTTTTTAACTTTTTAATTAAACCCAAAATTGCAGAGAAAGATTTTCATAAAATGCGCGAAGGCACTTTTTGAGCTCATCGATTTAACTACTGTTCTAAACAAATGAAGTAAAAAAATTGGAATGTTATCTCTTATATAGTCGTATAGTGCGTAGCGGTATCGGAATTTTTAGATATCATTGATTTTATATAGAAAAAAAATCTTATTCTAAACCAAAAAACTTCGAAAGACGCTTTAAGATAACAGCGAATTTCTCCTATCTTCGATAATATTATTGAGCAAAATGTATACCAGAATAATTATTACTTAAAGAGGAATAAAATTTTTATAAAGAATGGATTAATTGATTATTATTTCGATAAAAACAATAAATACAATTGCAATATTACTACAAAATGCGATGCGCCGGCCGTCCGAATTTAGCTTATTCTCGCAGAGTGGAGATTTGTAATATTATGCATTAATTTATTATCCCATTTCGATAAAAACGATAAATACAACTGCAAAATTACTACAAAATGCGAAAATGGGCATTTTACGCTAAAATCTAGTTCGAGATGTGAGTAATAGACCTCTGAAGTATTTGAATTCTAATTTTAATTTCATATTTGCTTGTTTCTATTGTAAGAAATTGGGTTCCCTTGTGGGCAGCAGAGCTCATGAAGTACAGCTTCAGCAATAAACAAATTTATTTCACTTTTATCATTTTCACATCATCACATTTTCATTCAGTATAAAAATTAAAAAGGCAATCTTTTGTGTTGTCATAGAAATATATTTAACACCATGTTGCACTGCTTGTCGCTCTTTTGCTGTTGTCATATACCTCAAAGGTTGTCTGGAAGAGATCGTTTTAAGCGATAACGATGACTTGATTTCAATGATAGAGAAAAATATACAGGCTGTAGGTACTTAACTTTATTTTACTAATCTCATAAATAGTCATTAGTTTTCTAGGAAACAAATAAAGACTTGTGTTCTTTTGATAAACGTCTACTTAAAGCATAATTTATTGTGCTTTATCTAAAACGTGTTGTCTAAAACTTGTCGTAATTTGTGTAGAAGACTGCATTCTGAAGTTAACGAGAATGGTAGAAACCAAGTCGTTTTATTAGGTCACCTGTTGAAAAACCAGACACAATAGAATTTCTATTGTTATCGAGCTCTAGGAGTCCTTGCCACAGACGAGGGGATATTAAAAATGTAAGATCTGTTACTTTATAAAACAATATCTTGCTATTTGAGAGCGGTTTTTCCTAGTAAGTACAAGTGGTTCACACACTCAAAATCAGAAATCAACCTCAATTACGGTTAAACCCAAGTGTTGTCATTATAAATCTTTTTTCATTTTACTTTAGGCACAGTAAGAAGTAACTTAATTACTTTTTCACCATGATACTTAAATAAAAAATTGGTTCTGCCTTTTAACAAGTATATCTAACGTGATGAATATGTCTGCGACTCCATCCAGCAACAAGGCGGGCGGCAGGTGTCCGGAATGTCAATAAGTTGACGGGTACACGTCTCCTGAAGATCGCTTAATGGATGAGACGTTCAGCGCAGATGCCTCCTTAACTCGGGAGGCTATTACGAACTCGTAGTAGGTACCTATAGATAGCGGTTATAATCAAACCCACAAAGCGGAGTATTTCTGAGTGCAGGAGTGTGAGTATTATTCACTTTTTAGGGTTCCGTAGCCAAATGGCAAAAAACGGAACCCTTATGGATTTGTCATGTCTGTCTGTTTGTCCGTCCGTATGTCACAGCCACTTTTTTCCGAAACTATAAGAACTATACTGTTGAAACTTGGTAAGTAGATTATGTATTCTGTGAACCGCATTAAGATTTTCATATAAAAATAGAAAAAAAACAATAAATTTTGGGGGTTCCCCATACTTAGAACTGAAACTTATTTTTTTTTTCATCAAACCCATACTTGTGGTAGGTATCTATGGATAGGTCTTCAAAAATGAATAGTTTGCGCGAGAGACACTTCCAAAGTGGTAAAATGTGTCCCCCCCCTGTAACTTCTAAAATAAGAGAATGATAAAACTAAAAAAATATATGATGTACACTACCATGCAAACTTCCACCGAAAATTGGTTTGAACGAGATCTAGTAAGTAATTTATTTTAATACGTCATAAATTAATTAATTAAAAAAAGTTCAATATTATTAAAACATCGATCAAAGTTACAACGAACTACAAGAACTTTTATATGATGTTACTTGCTGCTACGGAACCCTACATGGGCGAGTCCGACTCGCACTTGTTTTAAACGAGAATTTGTATGGAAAAACTGATCCATCCATTCATTGAATTGTTTCTATCCATCCAGTGGCGTTCAGCGCGTGACCTATCCTTAGCTCAGTAGCATTAAGATATAAGTTTTTGACACTTGAAAGTTTTATTATCTTCGTTATAATAAATAATGGAATACCAAGTAGAGCTCATCATCATCATCATCAGCCTATTAACGTCCCACTACTGGGCACAGGCCTCCCACGTGGACAATAGCACGTGGGGATATTGGGCCATGACCCACCACGCTGGACCAATGCGGGTTGGTGGGTTTTCATGGAGGAGCTCGAGACGTTTTTAATTTGGTCACCCATCCAGCGACCCGGCATTGCGAAAGTGGCTTAGCGAGCAAGATCGCAAGCCGAACGCGCTAGCCGCTGCGCCATCGAGCTCCTCAAGCAGAGCTATTAAGCTTTATTTATTTATTTTAATTTTATTTATTAAGGACAACCAACAAAACAATCACATAATTTACAATATTTTGCACATTCATTATACACATTTTTTAGTGACGTCTTAGTTATAGGTTGCCATTACATGCGTTTATTTCATACTATACTTACTTAACTTATACTTAATCCAAATCAAAACAATCAATGAAATGAAAAATTTAATGTTTGGCAACCGCACTAGCCCTACGATTAATTAGAGTCTTGGGATCGAGTATCACTCACTAGTGCCGTTGTCATCATAAAACATAGTCCATGGGCAAGGTATACCTACAGTATGGTGAGAATGGTCTTATTAAAGTTAAAGATAGCTTGGTTTACATAGTAATTTCCCCCATAATTGAAGTGTCGGTAGCTCTTATACATACATTCCCGACTACTATCCCCAAAGGGTTAGTCAGAGACTAGGCAGGGACCGCAGAAGCAGTCCATTGCCATAGTCCACCTTTCGCCAAGTTACAACTGCACAACTGCACATGTACTCAGCGTGGCAGGTGGTGAGCCTAGCGCCGCTCTATGAATGAATGTATGGGCAGTCTTTAGTCCGTTAGTCGCCTTTTATCACACCCAAGGGAAGAGAGGGGGCGGTAGTATTCTTTTTAGTGAGCCGCTACGCGACACGGCTCGTTAGCCCGTTAGCCCGTTAGACATTACTTAGTCTATGGTTAGACTACTGACGTAAACCCTTACCTACTCAGTCAGGCTTTAGTTTCTTCGTACGAGTTAACAGGATTTAACAATTACCTTAGGACGAGGAAGACCTCCCAAAATATGGGAGGGAGAGGGCGCAAGACTGCCGTAATTGGAGAAGAGGAGACCTACTTCAGCTCGACAGATATTGAGCCGCAATGATGATGATAACAGGACTACCAATGTAATAATAATTCAATATGAGCTGTTCCATACAAAACTGATATCTGATATCTGACCTATGGAACAGCTGATTTATTTTCGCAATTTCAGAGTTGCTGCCATATAAATAGTTGATATTTGCCCAGTTGACGGAAAATATACAAGGGCTGCTATTTATGTATCCGGAACTGGCCAGTTACAGAACAATATTAAAAAAGTAATTATAACATTTAAAAATAGAACTATTTGGCTGAAGAATACAATTTGTTTAATGTAGCTGTCATTTGTTTATCCTTTGTGGCGTAATAATTTTGAACAATGCGTGTCTTTATTACCATGAATTTAACCCGTGAAAATGTTCGTGCTATGATTTATTACGATTTTAAGCGAGGGCTAACTCAAAAATAGTGCATCGATCAACTCACTTCGACTTTTTGGGAAGAAGCACCATCGAAAATTACTGTGTATCACTGGTTTAGTGAGTTTAATCGTGGGCGGACTGTGCTCACGGACGAATTTAAAAAAGGTCGCCCTAAATCGGTTGTTGTACCTCAAAATATTGATTCTGTGCGGGCACTAATAATGCAAGATCGTCATATTACTGAGACCGCGAGATGGAGGCCTCTCTGGGCGTTAGTATGACGTGTATATTTAAAATATTACACCAACATTTAGCTGTAAAAAATAATTGTTCACGTTGAATTCCGCACAACTTGAGAATTGACCAAAAACGGGCTCGAGTTGATTGGTGTAAAAAAATTACAAAAGTACAATCAGGGTGCGTCCAAAGTTGTCTATAATATCTACAAAGGTGATGAATCTTGAATATATGCGTATGATCCTGAGACTAAACAACAATCAACGGTTTAGGTGTTCGAAGATGAGCCGAACCTAACAAAAGTCATTCGTTCAAAAAGCACTTTGAAGCAAATGGTCGCTTGTTTTTTTAGTATAAATGGACATATGGCTACAGTACGACTAGAGAATCGTAAAACGATTAATTCTGAATAGTACACGACCATTTGTTTGCCACAAGTCTTGGAAGAAATAAGAAAGAACAACCGACAACGCGGAATCCTTCTTCATCATGAAAATGCTAGCTGCCACTCATCGGCCGAAACAAAACTCTGTATTTGGAAGATCAAAAGATCGAATTAACAGGTCATCCGCCGTACAGCCCCGACATGGGCCCCAACGACTTCTATTTATTCCCAACCGTGAAGAAAAAATGACGTGGTCAAGGTTTTTCGAGCCGTGAAGAGGCTGTTGATGCGTTCGAAATGCACGTTTTGGAGATACCTCAATTCGAATGGAAAAAGTGCTATGAAAATTGGTTCCAACGTATGCAACAGTGCATCGATCATCGTGGCGAATATTTTGAAAAGCAATGAAACTATAATAAATCCTATATGTTTGTTTCACTTTGTTTTTCCGGATACATAAATAGCAGCCTCGTACCTATTGATAAACACCTTGTATTTATGTTGCGCGTCTTAACTACGGAAGCTAAGTATATTTATACGTGGATGATCTAATCATAATTTGTTCGCATAGGTACTTGTATAGCAAACCTTATTAGTAATATTGGTAATTAAATGGCAATAACGTCTACCCATCAAACAGACGTGAAAGTATATTTACCTATATACGATCTAAATATCGAAATTATGCTTAGGTCTGTCAAAGTAACTAAATATAACACATAAACCCATGGACAAATTGTATAAGTAATTGATCATGCATAAACCTTGTTTATCAATAACATTAAGCCTGACTACATAAGCAATATAACTCCTATCTATCCATTTTTCGATTTCAATATTTATTTTATTTTTATTTAGTAATAGCGCCGCCAAAATGATAACTGCCAATATCTTAGTTTTAGTGCTATGACATTTTTGGGATCTGTGGGTGAAAATACATCTGCTCAATTTTTTTGTGATTTTTATACAGTTATTTTACGAAGTTATAAAATGTTATAATAGCATTCAAAGATTTAATGTAGACCATAAATTACGAGAATAAAATGTTAACATAATATTATTGAAATGTTTTCTTACTTGTTAGTAAGTATGACAAACAGTCATACAATTATGTTTTCGTAAAAATATTCGACTAGATAATGATAATTGCAGTTATCATTTTATTCTATCGACAGGCTAATTCAAAAACTCAAGAAATATTGCAAGAAAAATATGATAATCATAAAAAAAAATAAAGACGGAGTACGGTAAATTAAAAAGAAAAAAAGAATCTGTTGATACTTCAGCAATAACTGTAGCAATCTTTGATTTGGAAAAGGTTTTGAGCATCTCAAAATCTGAGGTTGGATTGTTCCACAACGATCTTATGAGTCTCTTTAGGGCAGGAGATATTATAAGTTACTATCGCGGTTTTTACGAGTCCTTGGCTTAAGGCTCAGAGCGACCTTGCTACAATGTTACATCTGGCCCATTGTGCTCTACGGGTGTGAAGCGTGGACCATCAAAGAGGACACAAGACGACGCCTAGAGGCGGTCGAAATGTGGTGCTACCGCCGTATGCTTTGCATTAGTTAGGTGTAGAAGGTTTCTAACGAAAGAGTCCTTCAGCGCGTCCACGGGACCCGAGAGTTGTTCCGTACCATCAAGAAGAGTAACCATCAAGAAGAAGTACCATTCCGTGCTTCGGAAGGCACGTTAAGCCGTTGGTCCCGGTTGTTGTCGTAAGATGACAGTCGTTAAAACCCACCAACCCGCATTGGGCCAGCGTGGTGGGTTATGGCCCAATATCCCCTCGTGCATTGTCCACGTGGGAGGCCTGTGCCCAGCAGTGGGACGTTTATAGGCTGATGATGATGATGATCAAGAAGAGAAAACTTGAATATCTGGGTCATATTATAAGACATAATAGATACCGACTGCTTCAATATTGATTATGATGGGCAAAATAAAAGGGAAAAGACGCGTCGGTAGACGGAAGAAATCTTGGCTGAGAAACATTCGGGAATGGACCGGAGTCGCCAGCGTGGAGAAACTGTTCCGAATGGCGAAGGACAAGGGTGAATTCAGCAAGCTGACGGCTGACCTCCAAAAATGGAGTGCCACCATAAAAAGAAAAAGATCATTACTATTAATCATCGACCATCTTAATCTTATTTCTGCACATAAAAAATATAAGAAACTAATTTTTAGTGATAAATATGATTATGAGGCTGTTATATTGGTAACAAATCATGTTATAGATAATATTATTAATTTCCTTCTATTCAATTACTTTGTATTAATAAAAAAATAGATATAGATAATGTGATTTTAAGACTGACATTATTTAATACCAAATAGGTACAATGAGTAAATTTAGAAAAATGCTGTTGTTTTATTCCACTGGTTTTATGTTTGTTTTTTTCCACTGGTGTTTTGATTGCTTTTATGTTTTCATTTTTAAGGACTGATAACCTATTTTTTTGTTATACAGCGATTTAACAGGCATTTGTTACAAAGTTGATTTTCTAACAAACTAAATTTAATAAAACTAATGTTGATAACCATATCATAGTTTACTGGGAAACTAAATTAAAAGTTCTTAATAGAAAACAGTTTTACAATATTTACGAGAATAAGACGATATTAAATTATTATCATCACCGCTTGCACCCTAAAAACCCGTAGAAGAAAATAATAAGTAACGAGTGCAATATTTGACTCAGGTCAGGCTATACGGAGAATAAAATGATAATGGATAATTTAGAACTAAAGCGATGACGGATTTTCATTATTATTTTATTGCTTGCATAATATCTCTATTTTAATAATTAGGCATGTTTCACTAAAACATTACGAACATACAAAAAATAACCTTATTACAAATCTATAAATCATAAGCCTGCGTCCAGTGGTCAAGGAGCAAGAGACAAAAACATGTTTTTTATTTTTCCTGAAAAGTAGCATTTTTGTAATTATCATTTTATTCTCCGGGGACGGCGAGGTAAGTACATATTCTTATAAAGCAGACAATTTAAAGTCCAATAAAGAAACTACAATAATTTAAATCGTCAAAAGAGCCATTTATTCTATGTTTGACATAACCGACATGAGATCAGAGCATGGCTATACTAATGTGGATCCCATTATCTAAATAGCACATACAGAAGCAATTTGCCTTAGACGTGTCGTGTGTGCCTATAGCACAGCCCCGTATTTAACCAGCCAGCGTACGTGTTTCCGACTGTCAAAGCCCTTCTAAACCTACGAGATCAGCAAACACGGGCGTTGAGTCGTGTTACTATTGGCGAAAGCTCGGCGAGCTGCTGTCTGTACCCGAATCGATAAAATTCGGGTCTGCGCCCCCGAGCGTCGCCATGGCAACGCGCCCCGAGTCCCCCCAGCCTCTGCCCGCCGTCGCATCTCCGAGAACACCGATGTTGACTTAGACGGATAGGGTAAGAGGCTTATTAATGGTTTTATGTTACTCCGCCGTCACCTACAAAAGGACTCGCTCAGAAAACTGTTTAAACTCTCACTCTAAGGCGCTTTACTCTCAGATCTGAAGTGGGTAGTAATTAAAAAATATGAAAAGGATAAAGCGAACCGAGTTTTATTGTCCAAACAGATGTTGAAATTATTTTTCGGCGTTGAAGGTCGGTGGAAAGTGGGAAACGAGGGTCTGTAAATGATGGTGGAACAATTTGGAGCTCCGGGCGCGCCGCCATCTTGCCAGACCGCGTGACGCCATTTCAAATTGTGTGCGTTCACGGGCCGGCGCGGCGGGCGGCGAGCCTGACAACGCTACGCGCTTTCATCTTCAATCCCGTGCCGTGTTATGCGGCTTCTGAATGTATATTTAGTTATTAAAATGAGTTAGGAATGTCTGAATTCTGTAATATGATTCATAAGGTTTGATTAGCACAGATTTGCATAAAAAGGCAATGTACAAACCACCTAACCCTGTAGGTACCTACACACTTGCTCTTTAATAATTTGCCACATTTACAAAGAAATGTGTGCGGCTGACGAGGGTAATATCTCCCTCAGCATTAACGACAGCGTGCTACAAATCGGGTGCCGGGTGGCGATTTTTGGCAGTTTGTCCGGGGAGCGAGGGTGAGCAAACTTTGCTAGCACGTAAAACTGTTTACCCAATTCGAGTCCAAACATTTTTTGCGGTCCGGAATTACTTATTGCTTTTAAAGAAGGTAACTTATTAGGTTTGAATACGAAAGAGTTGAAGTAGTTTATGAATTTTAATTTGTATGCAAGAGCGAGTCGATATGGAGGCGGAGATGTATTTTTATTCATATTCCCGAGGCGCAGTTTTAGCTCTTTTGTCTTGCACGGCGGGCAGGCAATAAAGAGGTGGATGCCTGGAAATGTGCTGCATTTATACAGGTTCAGGCGACGCCGAGGACCGGCGCGGCGGCGTCGTGTTTTATTTTGCTCCGACGCTCCTTTGCCGGGCTCCCTTATTGCTCTGAGCTAAGACTAACAAGGTTTTTAATTATTTCCTTTAATGCCACTTTCAGGCGTAACACACGATGCTTTGTTGTTGCAACGTTGCGAAGTGGACTCATAATACATTTTCTTGAAAGCCGTTAGCATTGCTTGTATACCCACTTAGATCAGTGACTTTGTCTTTGTAGGTACATTTTAGCTTGAAAGGCAACTCATACCTAACTAACTAGCTGTTTATGACCTATAAGGCGGTTGGTGCGATTAATTAAAATATGTGTACCTCCAAGTTATCGTCTACACCAGAAATTGGGTACATTGCATAAATCTAACATAATGCAAAAATTTTCTAAGTAATTATGATATAAATTGGAATTTTCTTACCTTTGGTAATTTCCTCTTCATGCATGATTTGTGTTTACACGCACAGTAACCGCACCATGAATCTTGGAGGTGATTTATCGTCGTCACAGGGCGATGCGATGGTAGGTTAGGTAGGCAGACATTTGTATAGTAGACATACATACGAATATCAGGGATGCTGATGATATAACCTTATAATGCATCCCTTTATTCCCTTACAGTCATGATGTACATTTAGGTATGCTTAAGTAAAATTACTAAATAGTTAAAAATCCGGTTGTAAGAAACAAATTAATGATAGATAATAATAATACATATAAATGTTTTTATAAGTACGTTAAATTTTGTTGCGAATAAATTACCTAACGTTAGGAAAACTTGTTCAACATCGTCAAAACAAAGCAAATTGGTACCGATAATATGGTAAGCTCAATAAAAATGAGCTTTGTTAGTACCTACCTACATTACATAAAATAACTCATATAAAACTGAGATCACAGCTGCAGTCAATCGATGTCCGGAAAGCTAACGGTCCTGATGGCATCCCAGCAATAGTCCTGAAAATGTGTGCAGCGGAGTTGTCCCCTGTGTTAACGCGGCTGTACCGTCTCTCGCTCTCTTCGGGTTGTGTGCCGGAATCTTGGAGAGAAGCTAATGTGCAACCGATCCCTAAAAAAGGAGATCGGTCAGATCCGACTAATTACCGCCCTATAGCCGTAACTTCAGTGTTGTGCAAGATCCTAGAACGAATATTGAACAAAGCAAATTGGTACCGATAATATGGTAAGCTCAACAAAAATTAGCTTTGTTAGTACCTACCTACATTACATAAAATAACTCATATAAAACTGAGATCACAGTAAACACTTGAACACTACAAAAACGTAAACACTACTCGTATTATTTTTTATGTTAAATGTATTTTTAAGTAAGTTTCAGGTAAGTTACTTAAAATTATGAAAAAACCGTAAGTGTTGTTGCTTAATTGTCCTACTGCAGGACAAAGACCTTCTTTCTTCCCTATTTATAGCGATCAGAGGCCTGAGCAGATCAGACCTCTAATACTCAGATGAGTATTTACTCCGCAAAGAGCTATTAAAATAAATTAACTAGTTATATATTTATAATAGAACGTCCACAAGGGGCTCCTGTACCGGTGATTTGTCGTTTGGGTAACAGAAGCCATAAATTATGTCTGATCTATAGCGGTTCCACCCTCCAAGCTTCACCAAGATGGGCCAAAGCCTGCGATATATGCCCAAAAGTGGGGGTACCGCGATAAGAGGATTGTAACCCGAATTAATCCTTTCCTAGACGGATAAACTAAGTACTTATTGTACCATTTAATCAATACATGAAATTTGTTGTGATTAATAGAAACGAATACAATTAAGGGTCTTAAGTGTTTTATATTTATTATACTGCATACGACTATTCGACTAATGCCATTCAGTCGAAACATTAGGCAAATAGTTCTATTCCGTGGGTAAAATGAAGACGATGATGTAGGTAGGCTACGTAATACACTCGTGAGCAATGAATCCGGGTCACTTAAAAAAACCTATAAATCTCGGAAACTAATAATGCTAGCTTAATTAAATAAATTTTTATCCGTGCGGTGACGGAGAAAGAATACCAATCGCCGCTTCTCTCTCCGTCCGGTGGGTGTCGTAAGAAGCGACTAACGGACTCTTTCGAGCGATGATCTGCTCCACTGGTGGTAGGGCTTGACCCGTCTGGTTGGTGACCACCGTACGCATGGTGTAAAACCCGTCAAGTGACTGCTTGTCGGTCGCGTTTCGGGATCAGCCAGCGTATAACCAGAGCTCGAGAGGATGATGCTGCGATGTATTTGGTCTGTGGAGGCTTCCGTCAAAGTGCCAGGGGGACTTCGTTAAACTGCCGACCAGGGAGACCCGTAGAAACGGTTGTCCCGCTGGCCGCCTGTGGCACAGTACAGGGGCCCAAGCGAGCCTAACCAGCTCGTGAGGCTGCCTCACCATGCCACGCGTAATATCGGGGTGGTCCGTCGTACCGGTTGGTGACCGGAAGGTGGGGTCTCGGCGGCCATTCTCGGGGGGGTTCGGGGGCCCTTCCGTTCGGCAGGTTAATAATACTCGTCTGTGGGCAAATTCCTGGGGAAACAGGCCACCACACTTTGACCATTCGCATCGCGGCATCATTTTCTCGATTCACGCCACTCTCTTTCCACTCCTAAAATGACAGCACATATCAACAAAACTGGTACTACAGCATTGCACACCCCCACCACAACCTTACCGTTTGAGGTAGAGTTCGCTAACATCCGCGGACTCCATGCAAACCTCGTCCACCACCATCTTAAGACGGCACGGCCAGCAATGTTGTTCCTGACGGAGACGCAAATAATCCGCCTAGCTGACACCACCTACCTGAACTATCCCGGCTTTGTGCTTGAAGAATCCTTCAAAGCCAAAGCCGGAGTTTGCTTATTCGTTCGGGCGGATGTTTGCTGTCGCTATCTGCGCTGTCTGGAGGACCCTTCCTTCTCCCTCCTAGTGGTACACGTCGACTTAGGCTCTCATTGCCGTGTCTACGTCTGCGTCTACCGATCCCATAACGGCGAAATGGAGACAATTCGACTAATGGAACATCTTAGTCGGGTAGCAGATGATGCGCAGGAGCGGTTTCCATCGGCGGAATTGGTGTTTTTGGGGGACTTCAACGCCCACCATAAGTTGTGGTTAGGTTCCTCCAAAACAGACCATGCTGGTAGAACTGCCCACGCATTCGCTCTCACGCATGACCTGACGCAACTAGTGAACCAGCCCACCAGGATCCCAGACATAGTTGGCCATGCGCCCTCCTTACTCGACCTTCTACTGACGAGTCGCCCAGCTGAATACCGGGTACAGATTCGATCTCCTTTAGGTTCCTCGGATCACTGCTTGATATTCAGCACAGTGCCCTTGGCATCGCGCCCGAAAACAGCGGTTTCGAAACGCCAGATTTGGCACTACGCGTCGGCAGACTGAGACGGTATGCGGGAGTATTTTGCATCCGTCCCTTGGAGGCAGCGCTGCTTTAGTGGGAAGGAACCGACCGCTAGCGCTACTGCCGTTGCTGATGAGATAGTATTAAGAATGGAATACTATATTCCACACTCCTATGTCATCAGCAAAGGCAGACGCAACCGCTGGTTCAATCGCGAGTGTGCCAGCGCTGTTGAGAGCAAACAGACGGCATACCGCGCTTGGATCAGAGGTAAAGCTCATGGGTATCCCGAAACTCACTCGCTAAAAGCAGTATAATAATGCCACCAAGTCGTGTAAGAGGGCCTACATTAGAGCGGATGCCCAGCGCGTTGCACGAGTAGGCCGAGGCTCCTGACGCATCCTACGGGCAGCCGTAGCTACTGGCGTCTGGCCAAAGCCGTGCAATCCAACTTCTGCCAACCCTCGCTGCCACCACTGAGATGTCCTGACAGAACTTTAGCTCACATAAGCCGCAGGATACAGGTCGATCTCCTGGCCAAACTCTTTGCGGCTAACTCCCGGATCGATGACTGTAATGCACAGCCACCCTCAATTCTTCACTGTGGCCACACAATGTCTGATATTAAAATTAGGCAGTGTGATGTCTGTGCGGAGCTGCAGTTAATCGATGTCCGGAAAGCTAACGGTCCTGATGGCATCCCAGCAATAGTCCTGAAAATGTGTGCAGCGGAGTTGTCCCCTGTGTTAACGCGTCTGTACCGTCTCTCGCTCTCTTCGGTTTTGTGCCGGAATCTTGGAGAGAAGCTAATGTGCAACCGATCCCTAAAAAGGAGATCGGTCAGATCCGACTAATTACCGCCCTATAGCCGTAAATTCAGTGTTGTGCAAGATCCTAGAACGAATATTGAACAAACAGCTTATTCGATACCTAGAAGATCACTCCCTAATTCACGATCGTCAATATGGGTTTCGGCCAAAATGGTCAACGGGTGATCTTCTAGCGTACATCACACATCTCTGGGGTGAGACTATTGACAAGCGTGGCGAGTCACTGGCAGTTAGCCTTGACATAGCCAAGGCTTTTAATCGGGTCTGGCACAAAGCTACACTCTCCAGGCTCCCGGCATACGGTTTGCCTGCTCAGTTCTGTACCTGGATTGCTAGCTTCCTGCATGAGCGTAGAATCCGTGTCCTTTCGGATGGATGCGCTTCGCGGTTCATGTCAGTGAACGCTGGCGTTCCTCAAGGCTCCGTTCCTTCTGCGTATCAATGACATGGTTCCTCTTGGAAACATTAATTGCTATGCAGATGATAGCACAGTGCATGGGGGATATAACGGTCACCCAACGACTGGGCGGGTAGACACTGAAATGAAGCGATCAAATCTTGTCATTGAGCTCGATCGGGTGTTGGACCTCATTTCTAAATGGGGCTCCGATAATCTGGTGGAGTTCAATGCCAAGAAAACAGCGCGTTCACAGCGAAAAAGTTGCCATTCCTTCCCCTTCCCTCTCTTCAGGGTACATCTCTAGGCCTGCAGAGCAGTATTAACATGCTCGGTATGGATATCCGCTGCGATCTGAACCAAAAGGACTACATCGAAACCGTGATTAAAAATGCCTCACGTAAACTCGGTGTCCTGAACAAGGTGCGGCGATTCTTCACGCCTGATCAGTTGTGTCTATTATACAAGACACACGTACGATCTTGCGTGTAGTATTGCTCTCACCTTTGGGATGGCTCCGCAAAATCTCGATGCCTTGGACAGATTGCAGCGCCGCGCTGTGCGCATTATCGGCAATGCGGAGGTCACTAAAACTCTCGAGCCTTTGCAATTGCGTAGAGATATTGCGTCACTCAGCGTCTTTTACCGTTTATACCATGGCGAGTGCTCTGAAGAACTCTTTGACTTCATCCCTCCTTCTCCCTCCCTCCATAGGAGTACGCGTGCTGCTCTCCGGAGTCACCAATTTACAGTCTCTAATATTCCATCACGCAGAAAGAAATTTGGTGCCTCGTTTCTTTGCCGCACTTCCAAAAGATGGAATAGTCTACCAGCACACGTATTCCCTCCTACCTATGACATAGGGTCCTTCAAACGAGGCGTGAAGAAGATCTTTGTGGGCCGGCAGAGTGAGGGTGACTGATGCTACGTCTCTTACGCTGCACCAGTTGTCCTCGCGCCTGGACCTCATTTCCACTTAACATCAGGTGGAGTGGGTGGACAATTAATTTGCCGGGCTTAGTATAAAAATATAAAAAAAATAAAAATAAATTGTTATTTAATAGACAATTAAATACTCCTTAAATAAAAGTATTAAAACTTCTTCGTTATTATAAAGTTATGTCATTAAAAAATCAAATTTGAAAAAGGGAGACTTGGAAGATGGAACTACGAAATTACTACCTACATTTGTTTTGCTTTTGTTTCTAATCTGTCATTTAAGTGGGTAGGTATATAAACCAGGTAGTGTTTAATATTATTTTTTTTAATAGACAATTAAATACTTAAATGTAAGTAATAAAACTTATGATTCACTACATTTTATTTACAAAAAATTACATATAGAAATAAAACTGCTGATCTTGCCTCAAAACAAAAATAAGAAACATGACATTTTGGAACAACATTACGATTTTCTTTAGTTTTAATACTTCGTATTGCTTCCTCGTGCTTCCATTACTGCGTTTACGCGGTTTTTGGGGAATATTCTCCCATTCCTCTGTGAGAGCAATTTTGAGCTCACGAATCGTGATTGGGGGAGGGTTTCGTTGATTTACGCATCTCCCTAGCTCGTCCCAAGCATGCTCGATCGGGTTTATATCCAGGCTGGGTGCTGGCCACTCCATACGAGTAATGTTCATCTCTTGAAGGTATTCACAATCCAGCCTGTATGAGGTCGGGCATTGTCGTGCATAAAAATAGCATCCTCACCCAAATTGACTATAAGTGGACTAACGTGTTGATTATGGATTTCTTCCACATATCTTTCGCTAGTTACACGTCCAATGCCACTATGATTAGTCGAGTCGAGTCGAGAGTCGAGTAGATTAGGGGAGTCGCCGGCACTATAATTTTTTTTTTCTTTTGCAAAGGGTAAGCGCTTGGCCTTCATCTCACCTGATGGTAAGTGACGATAAGGACGAAGGTGGAAGCGCGCTTCACCCGGAATCCTCAACCACTAAGGAACTGGCTATCTCATCTCTAACTTTCGTAACACAACAATGCTGTAAACATCGTTGTTATAGCGACAGACTTAGATAAGATGGTAGTAGCTAGCCAGGCGGACTTAACAGCCCTACCACCAACCAGACCAAGTACACAAAGATGTACCCCCTGCTGGGAATCAAACCCGGGACCTCTGGGTCCGAAACCGGTGGCTTAGCCACTAGACCACAGAGGCGACTAAAATAAACTTAGAATTAAAATATCAAGCGAATGGACTCGCCACGTGCGGCATTATGTAAAGATAAATATTATGTTTTGTTATTTTAGTGGTCTCAAAAGTCTTCGTAGCATTTATATCGCGAGAAAAAGGTGTTTGCGAATTGTGTTTAGACTTAGAAGCGTGGCAAAAAAACTTAACGAATAAACTAAAAGGCATGTTTGCTTCGTAATTTAAGCAGAGGTTGTCAATCTTTTATGAATAGTTAATGATTGTTAAGGTTATAATATTTTGTATTTTAATGAATTTCAAATAGCATTTTTGCTCTGAAAAAATTAACACTGACTTCTAGTTCTTGCCCTTCAATACTTGTAAATGTATTACTTTTATAGAAAAGTAATAGTAACATAGCATGCGGCGCTAATTTTAATACTGTTTTTTAGTCCACTACGTGCCATAAACGGAGCATTGTGACGATGATTTAACTCAAATGGATAGCCCCTCATTAATAATTGTTGTATGGAAAAGTTTTTTTTCATATCCTGTGGACAAGAGAAGTAATGTGTGCGTGCGGCGATTTCTTCCAGAAAATGTAGGCACTGAAGACATATTTATTTTCAGCGAATTCAGTAGGTAATACTTACATGATTTATGGCACAAAGAGGTACTTGTTTAGGGTTACCAAAAAATAACGTCAGTTATACGTGTGGTTTTCATTAACTTCGTCTGCATGTAGGCTAACCAATAAGTGACGTCATTTACCTGTACTTTTATGACAAATATAGTACAGACCTTAAAATGACCTTAGGGTAACGTTTTTTTCTTTTTTCTTTTCTTGCACAAAAGATCCCAATGGGTCGACGTGCCGCTGCAAGAGGGAAACCTCTGCAGGCCCCACTAAGATAAGAACGTCTTTTTTTCGTACAAAATGACAAATAAAGTACAGACCTTAAAATGACCTTATGGTAACGTCTTTTTTACGTAGCAGGCGTCACCTTGCTACCTGGGAAAGCGACCGTGTATAAAAGTTCCAAAATTCCGGTTGAGGACTCTATTTGTTTGAAAAAAATACTCAAGACTGGAACGACAATAATTATGAAACACGTAACATTCCAACAAATACGACAAATACGACAAATTATGTACTAACCGAAAGCAGCACTCGAATTACTACTACAGATAATTTGAAACCTGTTGAGACGGCCATCAAAGCTTTTGGTACGTTCATCGGACGTAAACTTTAAAATGTTCTAATATTGAAAAAGCGCTTTGTTATGTGTATCAGATTATCAAACTAATTGAAAATAATTTACAAATTCTTTAGGTTTTTACAGTTTACGTGAGACTGAATTTTGTCTAAAGACTGTGTTAATAAATAATAAAAAATTAAAATAAAATTTTTGGGGAAAATGATATGAACGAATAAACGACAATATCGGTTTATTGTTTAAAAAAATCAATATTAGGTACTATAATATGAACTAACTAACACTAACTCACGTCGAAACTGATTTGTAAGTTCAGTTCCTGTAAGAAAGCGATCACGATAAGCATGGTGTTTACCAAGTGTCGATCTTCTCAAGCTGTGGTACACCTGGTTCTGCCTGTTCCTGGTCTGCGTAGGTTAGAGCTAGTTTCCTCGTAACGTCGGAGAACTCTTTGTACTGTTAACAGCTACCCACCGACAGTCCTGGCTGTATCGCGTTGACTCCGGCCGGTTTCCAGTATTGTGAGAATTCTGATGCATTCTGCAGGCGTAAGCGACATGATTACAGCTTAAATAATAAATGTTAAATACTACCTGGGTTGTATACCTACCTCTCATAACAATAAACCTACCCACTTAAATGACAGATTAGAAACAAAAGCAAAAAAAAATGTAGTAATTTCCACAGACATATAATAGAAGATTACGTAGTTCCATCTCTCCCTTTTTCAAATTTGATTTTTTTATGACATAACTTTACAATAACGAAGAAGTTTCAATACATTCGTTTAAGGAGTATTTAATTGTCTATTAAACACAATTTATTTCATTAAGCCTAGCATTCTTAGCTTCCGAGATTTATAGGTTTCTATAAGTGACCCGGATTCATTGCTCTCGAGTGTAGTAAAAGCCAATCGCTTTTATTAAGGGTTTTACATAATCTTAATACATACACACATATAACCACGACTATTATCCCCGAAGGGTTAGTCAAAAACTAGAAAATGAAGATAGCATAAGCAGTCCCCTACCATAGTCCACTTTTCAGCAAATAGCGACTGCACATGTGCTTAGCGTGACAGGTGGTGAGCCCATCGCCGCTCTCTGCTATTGGACGTATGTGCAGTCTTTTGTCCGTTAGTCGCCTTTTATGACACCCAAGGGAACAGAGGGGGTGGTAGTATTCTTTCACCGCTCCGCGACACGGTTAAATGGGCTGGCAACGCGTCTGCGATTCCTCTGGTTTTGCGGGTGTCCATGGGCGGCGGCAATTGCTCTCCATCAGGCCTGCTCGTTTGCCTACTTCTTTTATAAAAAAAATACTTAAACGAGATTCTTTAAGTATTAAAACAAGTTATAAAAAAATCGGATGGATAATAATTAGCTCCTAATTAATATTATGAGCATGAGCCCTTAACTCTATAATAACGAAGTAGCTAAGTTTTTAGCTTAATGATGTATTTTGCACATGACACCTTTGTGAGGCTTATAATCATGTGATCCAAAACAAACGGAGTAGCAAAGTTTCTAGCTTAATGATGTATTTTGCACATGACACCTTTGAAAGGCTTAGAGTCATGTGATCCAAAACATTTCCAATTAAGTTTTGCCTCCCAGTCGTAATTATAAAGTGCAGATAGAGTGAAGATTAGCTCATAATTATGTTCTGTGGCAAGATTCGGTCTATTTTTGCTGCTGTACGGAGAGTATTTGAAATGTTAAAAATATTTTAATTGTTTCTCTGTTTTTTATTAATTTGATTTTTATTTCTCATATTTATATTATTTTTATATTTTTGTTAAAAATATGTGAAATTTTGAATACAGTTTTCTTAAAATCTTTATTAGAAAAAACAACCAGTGGAACCTTTGGATTGCCGGTCAACTGCTCTAACCGCTAAGCTACGGAGGCCCCAGAAGACTCGTTGATTTTTTTCTAGTAGTGTGGTTTACACTGCGGTATTACGACACTGTGAAGGTTTACCTACCCTTTTTTTTTTCTAGTAAACATTTAATCCTTTATCTATATAGCATTGTGAATGCCAAAATTTCAATAATAAAAAATAGTTTTAATGTAAGTGATATTTGCTTTTTTAAAAATTGTGCCTTTAAAAGTCAAGCCATGCATGTTTTTTTATCCTCACCCCAGCCTAGGGATACCGCGATGACGGACAGCGGACGCGTGTCGTACAGGGGCTGATAGATAAGTGGATTATACATGTCTCTTTGGACCAGTCGTGTGTGAGTCTGTGTGCTATACATAATATTTGATAATAGGTATCCCGCAACTGGGCCATTCTATAATATGCAAAGAACAACTGCTTTTTCAGAAGTATTCTAAAAGTACATATACTTAGACATATAACAGCAATGAAAGAGCGGAGGAATGTCAGTCAGTCCTACCCTCAGGCCCCAAGCGGTCGCATGTGACCGCACCTACAAAAACACACTTGACTTTGTACCGTGTTTTCATAGACTTACAGACAACTTTAGTATGAACAAGTTTGGTTATTTCGGTTCTGTGGTACATCTTATGCATTGTTATCGCAAAATATCGCATGGTCTATGCTCGATTCTGTCAAATTTGACGTTGACAGTTGCGCCAATTTTTTTGTTAGAAAAGTGCCACGAGTGAGTGGTTAAGAGTCAGTCATAGTTGCTTAAAATACACCCCCGTTTATGTTTTTTATAATTTAATATACTAGAGGCCCGCCTGCGCCTTCGTCTGCGCTAACTTAGAAACATCGTCATACTTCAGTCATTTTGTATAAATTATAAACAAAAACCATCCTCAGTTATCACTCATCTTTTAGTGAAAACCGCATAAAAATCCATTGCGTGGTTTAGATTAGTGCGGTGCCACAGACACAGGAAAACTGCGACTTTACTTTATACTTAACATGTAATGATTTATAATTTTTACGCGAGTTAAAAAGTCGTATCATAAAAAAAAAGATATATTAAAAATAATCACAAGAAAACCAAATGATTATTATTTATTGAATGGTTTTTAGATAAGGTTGTAAGATTTCTGCCAACGCGTATTTAACGTCATCTCAGTGTAAAGAGTGCCAGAATCTTAATTAACTCTGTCGGATCGTCTTATCTAAGTTGGAATTATAGTGTCGACTTGCTCAGCTCTCATTACACTAAGACAAAAAAATAATTATATTAAAGCGAGCTCGAACGCGGCTCCCGGAAAAAGGATGGCCCGTCATCAGACGCTACAATGGGGCATGAATCTTGGGGAGATTTATGGCCCCCGCCGGCCCCGCAGATAATGGCAACACCGAATGGGGTATCTAAGTACCTATCATAACAAAGCTTTAAAAAGAACCCTTGCAGATTTTATTTTAGGCTGTATCCGTAATGTTCCTTGCGCTTAATTTGAATGTGAGTTATGTTATTATGGTTTCTTTTTTTTTCTATTACGATAGTTAAATTTTGTTAAGTTTAGTTTACCAAACATGGGTAAAATTGTTCACCTTTTTGCATACATAATGAGTCATGTAAAGATATTAATATAATAACCGTGTCGCGTAACGGTGAAAGAATCTACCACCCCCTCCCTTTTCTTGGGTGTCGTAAAAGGCGATTTACGGACTTAAGATTACACATACATCCAACAGCATAGAGCGGCGATATGGGCAAGTCACCTGTCACGCTGAGCACATGTGTAGTCGCTATTTGGTGAAAAGTGGACTATGGTAGAGAACTGCTTTTGCGGTCCTCATTGCCTACTCTCTGACTAACTCTTCGGGGATAATAGTCGTGGTTATATGTATGTAATATGTATTTATAACCTTTTGTGCTCATCATGGTCGCTAACCTTAAAGAAATAATTCGAAATATCAGATGTTCACAAACCGCAAAATATTTTACTTAAAAAAATGCCCTATAATTATAAAAATGTCTAATTAGCACATTAATGATTATTATTGTGTTAACAATTATATTATTGTGATAACCCTATACTTGGCAGAATTTTTTTCCTGGAAATATATTTATTTTTTGTTTATAATGGGTTCTTAGGACCTTACGGATAATGTATAAATTAAGAAAAAAAATATTTTTGCTATACTTTTCTATTTATTTAATGTACCACATATGGAACCTTGCCAGGCTTGTAGAAATCAACTTTATTAAATCTATGTACCATATATGTGACCCCGCCAAGCTGACTAACATTAGAGTATTACAGATTTTTATTTTTAAATATCACTTTCTTTATAAGAATTAAAAAAAAATGAATTAAGAACATTTTCAAAACAATAGTTACCTGATACTTTAATATAATTAATAAAATCAACAGTCTTATTTTGGGATCATTATTTCAGTGTCACAGTAAGTTTAGGTCAGTTACGATTAATCGTCAAGTCTTGTGGTCACATTTTTGCACTCACGTACTCAAGAAAGGATGCAGTGGCTTTAAGAAATACAAGAACCAGAACCAGGTAGGTACCAAAAAAAAAAAATATATAATATAACCGCTGCACATTGTGATCTTATTTAGATCTAGGGATTTTTTTGTCCATGAAAGATTTAGTGTTTTATTCCGGTTGGGTTTTCCATTTGGTTTTATACCAGTTTTAGAGTTGCCTGGTTGATAGTAAAATCAAAATCAAAATCAATATATCTTTATTCAGTAAGCTTAAATTAAGTATTTTGAATCGTCTAAATTTTTTTTATTTTATGGATGGATGAATAGGCATAGGAACCCACCCACCCACCCCACCCATTCAGGAAGTCTTTTAGCTGTGGAGAAGAACGGGCACAAGAAACTCCACAGCTTTAAAATAATATAGAAGTAACGACATTTACAAAACAACATGTCGTTACCAAATTATACAATCAGTTATGTAATGTCATAAAAGACAATGGATTAAGAAAAATACAATGTAAATATATTATTATAACCAGGCTGTTTTGTCTTCTAAATATTCCTTGACTGTGTAATAACCTTTCCTAAGTGAACAAAATTTTACATGATTCTTAAACTTATCTAAAGGTAAATCTAGTATAGTACTTGATATTTTATTATAATAGTGTATACCTTGCCCCAAGAAAGAGCCGAGAACCTTTTGTAACCTAAACAGTGGCATTACTAGTTTTGACTTATTTCTAGTATTGAAATTGTGTACATCACCGTGTTTAGAAAAAGTGTTAATATTGCAACGCACAGAAACTATACAACTATAAATATACTCCGATGCAACAGTAAGAACACCAACTTCCTTAAAAATATTTCTCAAAGAAGTTCGCGATCCCAGTCTATAAATGGTTCTTATTGCTCGTTTCTGTAAAATAAATATAGTTTTAACATCAGCCGCTGTTCCCCACAGAAGGACGCCATACGACATGACACTATGAAAATAACTAAAGTAAACAGTCCTAGCAGTTTCTACATCTGTTAGTTGTCTAATCTTTCTAATCGCATATGCTGCTGAACTGAGTTTGCCGGCCAAATTCGATATATGCGGATTCCATTGGAGTTTTGAGTCAAGGGTTATCCCTAGGAAAACTGTCGAGTCTACCAAATCTAATTTAACACCATTCATTCTAACATCGGTTTGTTCGGTCTTGACATTTGGTAGTATAAATTTAATACATTTCGTTTTTTTAGCGTTTAGCTGTAAATTATTCGCACTAAACCAACTGAGTACCTCTGAGAGAGCATTGTTAACATCGTCATAATTATTCTTACATCTAATCACATTAAAAATGAGTGAAGTATCATCTGCAAACAATACATTATCACAGAAGTTTTCTACAAAGAATGGCAAGTCATTGATATATATCAAAAATAAAAATAAAAAAGGGCAAAGAATTGACCCTTGTGGAACTCCCATTTTTACATGAGAACCAGATGTCTTAGTTCCATTAATGTCGACAGTTTGTGTTCTAGAACTAAGATACGACTGTATCATATTACGCGCAAGACCTTTGAGACCATAGTGATTTAGCTTCATCACAAGTGTCCGGTGCTCATCGCAATCGAAAGCCTTGGACAAGTCGCAAAAAACTCCAAGAGCGTTCTAAGACTTCTCCCAGGCATCAAATATATGCTTTATTAGAGCTACACCTGCGTCAGTAGTGGAACGACTCTTAGTAAAACCGAATTGCTTACTATGTAAAAGATTATTTAAGTTAAAGTATTCCACTAACTGTTCGAGAATAATTTTTTCATAAATTTTACTAAGTGCTGGTAGTATTGAAATTGGTCGATAGTTACTGGGGTCTTCTTTATTTCCCGATTTAAATATAGGTATAACCTTACTAAACTTCATAAGATCAGGAAAGATTCCCTTATCAACACCCTTATTAAATATGTCAGCAAGATAGGGTGCAAAATAATACATAATATTTTTAATTATCTTTATAGACATGCCCCACAAATCACCTGTGTTTTTAATTTTTAGTAATTTAAAAGTTTTAATAATATTTTTATAGTCAATATATTGAAAATTAAAAGAAACATTACATTTGGGTACATGTTGTTCGAGAAAGGCTTGTGCCGCCACTGGTGATGAATTTAAGTTTGAGGTTGTTACCACAGGTATATTTATAAAGAAATCATCAAAAATGTTAGCAATTTGTGCATCTGGATAGATAAGGTTATCTTTAACTTTTAGAGTAAAAGTGTTGTCCCGTGGTTTTAATTTACCAGTTTCACGGTTGATGATATCCCAAGTGGCTTTTATTTTATTATTAGATTTTTTTATTTTATCTTTTATGAAGTTAGATTTTGCTAGTGTGCACACTTTCTTAAACAATTTAGAGTAATTTTTTACATATTCTGTAAAATTTAAATTTTGATTATATTGTCTTAAATTATATAACTCATACAGTTTATTTCTACTTTTATAAATACCAGTCGTGGCCCAGTCACAGAACTTAAGTTTTTGTGAAAACTTAATTGTTTTAGATGTAAACACTTGATTGTATTCTGTCTTTATTAAATCAAAGAGATTACTGTATAGTACATCCGGATCATCATGAATAAAGGGCAAAGTATCGATTTTACAAGCTACATTGGTTTTGAAACACTCCATTCGCTTTTTTGTAACAGGTTTACATGTTACAGTTTTAGGCGCATCCTTAACATCAAATCATAGGTCACCTTCAAACCGCAATGGTCAGACGTAACTACTAATAACTGACTTAGAGACAGGGTCATAGTCTGTAAAAATATTATCGAGACAGGTGGCCGAATGTGAAGTTATTCTAGTGGGTTCAAGAAATAGATTTCTTAGATTAAAGCATTTAAATAAAGCGAGAAGACGAACACTCCCTGAAGTGTTTTCTAAAATATTTACATTACCCCACATACTAAAACAAATTTATTTTTCAATTTTATTTTATTAAGTACATCTTCCATCACGGACTCAAATAAATCAAAATTACCCAATGGGGGCCGGTATACACATACTATTACAAAACTATTGAATTCTACACATGATAGCTCAATGTTACGCTCCTTAGAAAGACATACAATGTCGTTGCGTTCCTTGTATTTAATATTATTACTAACTAGTATTAGAGAACCGCCGTGAATAGCTTTGCTTCGTACGTACGCGCTTGCTAGTTGGAAATTATTTACTTGGAAAGACTTGTCATGACTTTTTAGCCAATGCTCAGTTACACAAAATATATGAATAGCCTGACTTTTTGCAATTAATTCTAATTCTAAGTCTTTGCCAGCCAAACCCTAAATATTTTGATGTATAATATTAATGTAAGTGGACTTGGCTTGTGTAGTACTCAGTGCTAGTGCCACAAACGGCTCAGGTCAGAACGAATACCTAAGAGTCTCTGAGCCCTCCCAAGCAATGCATTGACCATTTCATTACCGTGAATTCCGGTACTCAGGTACTCAGATCAACCTCACCCTATTGTGACCACCTAGCTTGTTTAAGGCTTTGTTGGTTTTAAGCACAAGGTTAAAGTCAACCCGAGGCGATATAAGTGACTTGAGCGCAGTGTGGCTGTCACTCTGGATAAATGTAAAGATAGGTAAATTGCAAAATTTTCAGCCTGATCATACACAGTAGCAATTTTTTTCATAGTTTGACTGTGTTTGAAGTCATTGTTAAACCTTAACCCACGCTTAATTGGTAACACTAGAAGTTAAAATTAGTGTTTATATATTCATTGTTTATTTAATTGTGTTTTATGTGATAATCATAATTTTTTGGTAACCTGACAATGTCCCATATACGGTACATTTAAAAATAACAGTTAATTGTATGTCTTTCCAAAGCTTTTTCTAACACTAAAATAGGATTTACTAATAACAAATATAATAACGTATTTGCTATCACCAGTTTATCGACAAAAAAGTTAGTAAATTATTATATTATTAAATTATCTTACCGTGCGTTGCGTAAACGCTCGTGATCGATCTGCTATTTCACGTATTACTACCAATTTAAAGTTGCCAAGATTATAAAACAATTTATTCTAGATTTGGGGGAATATGATTTACCATTATCAAATAAAAAAGAAAATAAAAAGGTTGTTTTCACTTCAGGAAAATTTTTGTAAGTCGAGCGTCTCAAATATGGCACCATGCCAAGAATAGGGATAATATGACATTTTGACATAAAATTTATATATTTAAAGAAAAAATACACATTATCTAACTAAAATTGTTGCACGTTTGTATGTAGACAACAAATTGAAATTACTGAAATGATTCTATAAATTCTAAAAAGCTACATTATCCCTGAGTGACGTAAGCTACATTTTATACCGGGGAAACATCATATTCCTTCGGGAATTCAGGATAGAATTTTCCGCGAGAGAGGCCTTGCGCGGAAGGTGATCATTTATAAATTCATCAATGTTTTGAAAATGAGAATTTTATAAATGTTAGAGCATTTTATTGTACATTTTTACTAACATTAAAAATGCACTTTTGCCAAATGGAAGTTCAGCAACGCATAGTCCCCAGAATGCTGCAGATGTCTATGAGGATCCCGTCCACTTCTCTTCAGGTGGCTCGTCTGCTCGTTTGCTGCCTCTCTAATGTAAAAAACGAATGCCGATCGATATCTTTTCGGAACAACACATGTTGTGAGTTTCCATTATAATTCAATGTACCGTATAATCTCAATTGTACAACTTATTAAGAATATGCCATTTAAAAATGGTTTTATTACCTAAAAGAGATTTAATATAAAAAAAACGTTAAGTAAAACTACTCTGTTAAAATGAATATATTTTGATATCGCTGGTTCTAATGTTGTCATGGTCTGTATATTTTACTACTAATATATTATCCACTCTGGTGAGATTTGTGGAGAAAGAACAATACTATTCATTATATGGCAAGATCTATGACAAAAGAACAGTTCATTGTGACAGTTCGGTGTAATAAGGCACGTACAAGACATTCCTATTGTTGTAACCAGCACATTGACCTAATACATTTCTTTTGCGCCTTAAAGACATCCCCTTTGTCAGTGCAGTAACCCTAGAGTAGTAATTCAGCATAGAACTTTATGTATCACTTTTCAAACATGCAAGCAGCAGAAGAAAAACGGTCACAGCTTTGTTTTATATACAGTTTACAAGTCAAGAATTGTTCAATATAAATTCGTGGGACTTTTTTATTCTTCGTTTTATTATAAGAAACTTTTATCTAGTAGTCTTCAGACTCATCAATATCGTCATGTTAAACAAGTGTAACACTCTTAATTAAATGCAACGTTTTTTGAATAAAAATGTTGCATTTAATTAAAGACAGGGCAAGGAAATTGGGATAAGTGCCGATTGATAATAATAACAAAATGCACAGGGAGTCAAGTCAAAGTCAAATATTCATGAAAACTTGATAAGCATTTTTGAACGTCAAAAATAATTTTGTAGCCTCATTCTTTTTGCAGTCGTTTTTTTGCAGTGGAGAAGAATGGAT
The DNA here is from genome assembly GCA_963921215.1 of Scoparia ambigualis. NCBI lineage: Eukaryota > Metazoa > Arthropoda > Insecta > Lepidoptera > Crambidae > Scoparia > Scoparia ambigualis. The sequence continues at coordinate 8,392,373 of OY992505.1, forward strand.
TCAAGAGACTGCACAGCTTTATAAGATGAAAAGTATAGCGGTATTATCTATTGGCGAAAACAATATTAAACAGTACCTCATCACGACTGTTTAAGTACAACGGTGGGCAAAGTTTAGTTCCGCAAGAAGTTACGTGGTAGAATTACACTTATTCTCGGCTGTACCAGTACGCCTTCACTGAGCTACGTAAGAAATAGGCACTTCCACAGTGCACGCTGCCATAAATCCAGCAGCCTCCGCTGGAATAACGCCCGCAAGAAATATTCAATCAAGTTTATAGCTCCAATTCTACTCGGGTAGGGTTGACTCTTGCATTTTGTATTTTCACATTCAAACGCTTTGTCGCAATAAGTTTTAATTAGAAAAATTGTCATGGACGTTCAGGTACTTTTGAATTTCACAGTGCATAATGGTATAATGGAAAATAAGTGTAGAGACACATTTTATTTATACTACAAATAACTTTGCAAAGACAGTGATTAAGCTATATTTTTAATTGTTCAGAAAAAGCTGTTGGCCTTACATCGTACTGGGCAGAAAGATACTGGGTGACAATGATTCCTCAAGTCGTAGTGTCTGATCAAATTCTGCAGGGTTTCCAGAAGTTATCTGCGACTCAGTTTCGTGTAGGACATGATCCCGAGCTTCCTGCGCGGTATGGGGGGTGTACAGCAGTTTTTTAGTGGCCCCTCTTCTCCAGAATAAAATTCTTGTAGCCACCGTTGTCGCCTGCGGGGTCTGAACGGGGTACACATAACCCGGTCTGGACCCTGGCTGTGAGAAAAATCATGTTTTCTGTTTGTAAAAAAAAGGTTTTGCATTTAGCAAGTGTGTTCTTTTGAGTTACTCAGGGAAATTTTGTTTCTAATCGCGGTCAGAAAACCCGCGAGGGCAGACGGCCTTCTAAAGATCAGATTGAAGATGACGTGAGAAGATTAATAAATTTGTAATCTTGATGATGATAACCCTATAACCTAGAAATAACAATGACAAACTGAGACAAATGTGAATACAGATTATTAAACGTGACTTTATGCATAGTAGCGAGGTAGCAACCCTACTGGTGGGAGCTGAGTTTTATCTCGGTGAGCAGGTTCAAGGCTCATTTGGCGGATTGACGGGATCACAAACCAGCGGAATGGCTGTGGGATCACGATTGGCGACCACCTCTAGTGTCGAGTCACTCGTTTCGGCTAACACCGATCTTACGAAAACCTTTTTTATTTTAATGTGACACGTCATAGTGACTACATCCTGCCTGATGGTAAGCAGCCGATGTAGTCCAAAATAATGAGAGCGCTCCCCACCGTGGAACAAGCACGATAACAAGCGCACCCATTCATGACGGACTGCATAAATGCCATTTCACGCCCCGTTTAAAAGACCCGGGATTATAGGAACTGGGAAACACATGCGCCGGCAGAGAATTCCAAAGCCGAATGGTCTTACAGAGGAACGACTTGCCAATTTTTTTTTTTGGTACAATTTAATATATTTTTTGTGATTGTTTTTTAACCCATCCAGATAATAATATAGCTAAAATGTTTGTGACCTACACAGGCAATTTAATGGGTTCACGTCAGTATAGTCTACGGCTCGGCTACAACTTTGCCGCTGTGAGCGGAGAGGGCGGCGAGTGGATTCTTTGTTTATTACGTCCTTTCCATGCCCATTGACTGAGACTTCCGTAGTAACCCTAAATGCTAGGCGACGCCTAAATCGTAAATTGTTGACAAAAATATTAGTGCTAGTTGTCATTACAACTTGCATTTAAAGAATAAAAGCTATTAACCCGCAGCTCCGCGCGTGTGTAATTCGTGTGACACAAAAGTCCTTTTCTCCGTGCTTGTTTTTGAGCGGGACATAGTTTATGACCAGCATTACTCAAGGATATTTTAGATTTATATTATTGAGTTATAAAATCAGTTCCATGGGTTGCTCCCTGCATATAGACAAAAAACCAGGTTCACTAGTTCCATGGATCGCTCCCTGCAGACAAAAAGCCAACGATGGGTAGCCTTATTAAAATATGTAGTGTTAATTTTGGAAATTTAATTATTGTCATGAAACTTTATTCTAGTAAAATCAAATATTATCACTATAATTTCGTAAGCGATGACAGTTTGTTATTTGGAATAATGGCGGTTGTTATCGTCGCTCGTATCAAAAAAATGTCGCCATCTGTATTAGAGGTTTGTTGCATATAATAATAACTAATATTCTGAGGTTTGTTGATTAAAGTCATAGACATTATTTGCACAGACAATGTAATTGTCTATGACATTTAGCCTAGCAACTCTCGCCAGTAGCAACAACTGGGATTTTAATGGTCCATGCGTCACCACTGGCAATAAATGGGTTTTATTTTCTCATTTGTCACCAGTGGGAACGAAGCTCAGAACAATAACCTTAGAGCATTCTTGGTTGAATGCTCTAAGACAATAACTTATCTGAGGAACGAAGCCAGTGGTGACAACTAAGAACAACCCACAGAACAACCACATTCAATTCAATTCAATTCAATTTCTTATTTGATGGCTTGCTATGATATAGCCAGTGTCTAGGTTTTGCGTAGACAATGTGGTTTAGTTTTTTTTGTGCTCTGCTTTAAACTTTAAGGCGTTATGCTCATACAAGAGGAAAACCGTCAAAGAATAAGATTTAATTTTGAGGGACTGTTTATCGAGTTTAACTGTTGAAATACTTGCAGTGCGGGCACGGATCTATAAAGTGACATTAGACGTCGACAAATTGACATTGGCATTCACTACTTGAACTGTCAAATTATATCGTCTAATGTCACTTAGTCAGTCCGGTCGAAAAAAGATCCGTGCTCAGGGGGCTGTAACAAAAACAAATAGATATGGGCTATAAATTGAGTGAAGCCTTAGGTTAAAACAAAAAGGGAAGATACGGCATGCTCCTACTTGTAGTCATTCAAAATATAGTCCTACTCAACTACTTAAGCAAATACTCACACACGCACACCTATAAAGTGTAAATTGAGCGAGCGAGACAAAGCGGTAAGTTTCAACGTCAGCGCGAGGGAGTCAGCGAGTAGCGCGTTGACGTCTCGGTCGCTTCGCAACAGACGAGTACGTACGACTGATTCCGAGAAGCCAGTCGCCACTGCGGAGTAGCGTCTTTCTCTTTTTCACACAGTAGAATATCTGCAACAGGGCGATGTAGCCTGTTCGCTCGGCAAATTGTGACTGAAGTAAAATTGTGCCTTTAGGCCTAATTTTGGCGGCTCACTCACGAGACGCTAATGCCGTATCTTCCCTTTTTGTTTTAATCTAAGAGTGAAGCAGATAAAGATTTGCAGTTATAATTTAATATTATTAGTGTCAATGTACGAACACAGGACATTGACAAAATCAGTATCTACGAACGCTAATACGGATTTAAAATTAGTAGGCAGAGCGATACACGGAGGGAGAAGGGAGTGTAAGGAGGGGTTGTTACTAGGGCAATTAAAAAATATATGTTCCGTTGTACCTTCGTCAAGCCCACACTCGCATAAGGAACTGTCTTTCACTCTTATCTTTGCCTAAAAAACTGGAGTACACACATGTCCCAATCTAAGTCTGCAACAACCCCATTCAAAATCAAAACGTTATTGGCATTTAAAGTCATACACATTATATAGTTGCACCATGGACGTAATAAGTTGCACAGACAATGACATTGATAGGCATAATTTGCTTAGAGCATTCGTTGGTTGAATGCTCTAAGATAATTTGAAATGAAATGGCGTTGCCATTTTTGGCGGCACTTGTTAGCGGGACAGCGACGTCGGCGGTTGTGTGTATTACTGAATAAATCCGTTGAGTTCCATAAGCCTGCATTATTATTCAGTATAACTAACAAGTTCATATCCTTGAAAAGGCTATTATAACCTTACTGTCATTTGACTGTCGTGTAAACCTCAATCACTGTAGGTACTGTATTATATTTTTAGTGTAGGGGCCCAGCAATGGGAGGTAGATGGTAATTCGAGAAGCTAAAACTGACGCGAACGGAGCCACAGGCGTAGATGGTAACAAAGGAATCTCTCTCGAAGATGTATAATAATGAATGCAAATTACTGTCCCTTTTGCGAATCAGCACAGAGGGATTGGTTAATTCAATTACCTTTGTCACAAAGACGTTGTAAAAAGATTTCCAGAGAAGCTTGACAAAAGAACGCCGTGGCGTACTGATTTTTCAATGTCGAACCTCAAGCGCCGCGCCCCGGCCGACAAACTCGAAAATTTGGTTAGACGAATCTAAGAGGGGCAAGATTATAATACTAAGGAATCCTGTCTGAAGGAAATAAAAAGAAAACTAGCTTTTATTCTGGCGCTTTAGTCTGTATATTACTTCTAAGTACTAAGGACCGGAAATCTACGAGAAAATTTGAGTCAGCAGCATAAAGAATAACCGAAAATTTTCAATGTCCTTCGATACAAATTAATAGAGGGTATGATATGGTAGAATAAGGTAATGGTAGAACCAACCAACCAACCAAACCGGAAGTCGCACATAAAAGCTTTTCTCGTTATTTAAAAAAGCTAGGATTTTTTCTTAATCGTAAGCCAAAACTATTGAGTAAAAGTTTTACTGCAAGTCAATGCCCTACTACTACGATGATAATTACACATATTATAATATCTTTGCGTACTGAGATATTTTAGAATGTTCGTTTGAATGTTGCAGTGGTCAAAAAAGATGAAAGGCACAGTTTATTTTAACAAGATTTAATAAACCCATCAAAATAATATTTAATTTAAGGTAGGACAATATTTAATTCAGAATAAGAGCTTTCGCTACAAACAGACGTGAAATCATAACGTTACAAAGTTGTTCCACTCTTACTCGCATATCCGAAGCTTACAGTATCTATTTTCAATTATTCATTGATCATTTTTCTTAGCTTTGATTCTAAAGAATATATTTTTCATTAGTCACCAACAATAGCCTACAAAGCAAAGAGCCGAGTTTCACGCGCGTTGCACAGGATACGCCATAGTTTTATTGAATAAGGACCTTTATTACCCATCTGTCTACGTTCCAACCGTATTCACTGAACGTTAGAGCACAAATTACGACTGCCGCCTATTATGATTTTTCATAGCGCGTATTGATTTTGTCGGACCTGAGGATTGTGCAAAATATAAATAGGTATTCGAACATCCCTAGTCAAATATTAACTCAATATAGTGCATGCATGCCCGGGAACGAGCTCCGGATGTAACCATTGGCAACGGTGCGGGCCTGACGTTTGCATCTATATAGCCCGCGGTGACAGCAGCGACTTTCACCCTTAACGGTGGTATAATACGGTTTGGATTTATGGGAGGGCTCGTGGGGGGGTGTTTGTGGATTGCATCACATCTATACATGGCACCTGATTCCCGGGCCAGCGGGTGGCTGCGGCCTTTGCTTTGTCCTCGGCGAATGCAGCCGACAGCGGTGACGGGCTGTAATTACTTCGGAAGTATACTCGATACGGACCGAACAGATTCAATATCGGACTCGTTAACTAATGTTACCTTTGTGATGGCGTTGACGGCTCGCTGGAAGGGTCGCACAATACCCGCTATAAATATAAGTCGCGCGAACAATGCCTCGCTCCGGGAGGAATGAGTTTTAATTCTTTTCGTTATTCAATTGTGTTGCTGAAACTTTTTTAATTCAAGAGCTTTTAGCTTTATGTTGGTACCTATGTTGTTTTCAATGTTCCTTTTACCCCGGTTGTTTCATGTAATCAATTGATTGTCAGTTGTTCAGCCTTTTAGATTTCTCTAATAATACACTTGTACACCACAGAACAGAAGAAATACTTAGGTATTCTGTTAAACCAAACCATCAATGTAAAACCATCATATTTTTTTGAGAAGAGTGTTTCACATACACAGAATCACGACTGTTATCCCCAAAGGGTTAGTCAGAAACTAGGCAATGAAGACCGCAAAAGCAGTCCTCTGCCATAGTCCACTTTTAACCAATTAATAGCGACTGCATATGTGCTCAGCGTGACAGGTGGTGAGCCCATCGCCGATCTATTCAGTTGGATGTATGTGCAATCTTTAGTCCGTTAGCCGCCTTTTACGACACCTAAGGGAAGAGAGGGGGTGGTAGTATTCTTTTAATGAGCTGCTACGCGACACAACTCTCAAGAGTGTTACTTACTCATCTTTAAAAAAAGTAATTTTCCTAGTTTACTATTTATTTATTAAAACTCTTGCAGCAATATATTATATGGCGGACTAAAATATATTTAAGCATATAATACATATATAAATAAAAATATATATAGGTGCACGTATATACATAAATACTTTCACAAACATATAACTAAATAATATATAAATAGGGGGTTATTGAGATGATTCTGCCATGGTTCAACATCGTGTAAGAATAGAAGTATGTTTGAACGATGTCCCGATAATGCATTCTATCCATCATCATAATTAGCGTATAAACGTCCCACTGCTGAGCGCAGGCCTTACCACATGGATAACATTACATGGGGAGACTGGGTCATAACCCTTCACGCTGGCCCAATACGGGTTGTATGCGTCCTATTATCACCATCCTATTCTGCGTCGTATATCTTAGACCTTCGCTTTATTCATCGTCTTCATAAACATTACAAAATAATTTATTCTCTAAGTATAATGGACTACAGTTTAATATTGCACTGCAATTCCCTACCATAGTTTTCTTGCAATACAATAAAAGGAGGTGGCGTGAAAACATCAAAACTATAAATTGAGTTTCCTCGAGTAGCTTGATCCGCAATAAACTGTTTTAAAGAACACGACAGTTCGGGAAAAATCCTATTATTTGCGACGCGATCGGAGGCCATCTATATTTTAAACTTGTTTGGCTAGCAGTCGGGGAAAACAATGCTTGTTTTGCTCAGCTTGTAAAATTGAAGAGAAACTCGTGTACAAGTGGTCGGAGCGTGAAGTTGCCATCAAGGGAATAACAATATTTTTGAAACCGTTATTTTACAGTGTCAATTTATCATCAACATTTATATCGAAATTGAGATTAGAACTTGAGAGAAGACAATTTAGATCACGCGGGTCTCGAACCTAGGACACGACAATCCAGGCGACAGATATTTGTATTTAACGCTTACTTTTTGCATAGTGTGCTGAGTTGTCAATTGTTGGACACAACGTTTTTTTTATTAACATTCAAAATCTAAAAACTCAACTATTTAAAAATCACTACTGTAGTTTCATTCTCGAAACATTAAAATAAAAATAATTTCATCTTCTAAACTGTATCTTTGTCTTATGCCTTTCAAGTCAAAATAATAATAACTTAACATTATCTGCTTGCAATACGTATCATGGTGATAACATTTTAATAAAACACAGACGTATCTATCTATCTTATCTAAATTCGGACACACATCAAATATATCGTCTGCAGAAAGAGTGCCAGTGACATTCATTCATCGTAATACTTATAATGGCAAAGGGAAATTCGTACTACACGACGTTCCAGTTACATAATCACGTACATATGAAGCTAAACGTATTCCCGGGATGAGTGTTTGCTCTCGCATATTGTGAGTACTCCAACAAAGTTCTGTGAAATACATTTCGGAGAGCGTACTCCAAATGAGGAGCTTGCGAGCGACGTTTGTCGCGCAACATTTTAACAAACGATCAAACGGGCGTGCCTCGCCGGGAGTGCATTACAATTTTGCAACTTTAATCAAATTAAAATAAGTGCATCGCGTAGGAACGTTGTCGTTTTATTTGTATTTAAATCCTTTGATTGAACGAACTGTGTTAAGCTCAAGATACTAAGTAAGTAAAATAAGTAAATCATTTATTCGGCAACATAATAGAAAAAATTACAGACAGGAAGAAGAAAAAAAAGTAACAATAAAAAAAAAATAAAAAAGTAAAAAAAAAAATAATAAAACAATTTAGGTTGGCCGAAAAGGCTAACCAGCTCAGCCATTGTTGCAGCTAGACGCCACAACGCTGATTTTCAGCTGGGCCTTGACTACTGATGATGGGCGACGTCATCACAAAATATCATTTTACAAATTAAAAAAGAAAAGAAATATAAGCAAAAACAAGAACATTAATAAAAACCTTCTTGTAGAATAAAAAAATACTAAAATTAAATTAATTTAAATTAATAACAACTACACACCTAGTGCTACCTGTTTAGTATAATAAGAAATTAAATAATGCGTCTACGTTACAAAAAATATGAATAAATATCTATGTGCCTTTATGCCTCATGTCCCTTTGCCTAATATTTAGCCATAGATGTCATTGTTTAATTTTGTTTTAGGTTTTCACAGGTCGGTAACGCAAAAGCAAAATCCCTGATGCTACTGATATCTTTGTTGTTTCACAAATATCAACAGCACCAATCACTTTTGAACATAACCTGCAAACCTACACTGAAACTAGAGTTGTGCTACGCATACATTGTTACGAAAATATGTGCATAAAAATAATATCGTAGCCAGCGTCTACGAGCCGCTACGGCACACCAGCGCTACGAGTTCCTGACTGAATTAAAAAGTTAGGCGTTTCTGTGCTGACTAATGGAATCGTCGTCTGAAGGGAGTTCAAATTGCGGCTCTATACTAAACGAATGTTTGTGGGAAAAAATGTAAAGCGAAGCGTCTCTACGAACTTTTTCAGTCTATGCTGTTAATTGCGTAGATTTGCCTTGAGAAAAAGGAGATGAATATTCTTAAGCTTAATTGGAGATTAAGTAATCCATTATGAGATGGGGGTGGTTCTAATTATAACTAAATGCCAGTTAAGGATATGGGAACCTATAACGTAGCTTATTTATTACATTAATGTGATAAATATAATGGGGTGGGTGGGTGGGTTCCTATGCCTATCCATCCATCCATAAAAAAAATTAGACTATTCAAAATGCTTATTTTAAGCTTACTGATTAAAGTTTTTTTGATTTTTGATTTTTGAAAAAAAAAAGAAAGATAAATGTTCCTTTATTTAAAATTGTCACGACAAACTAATAACTCAAGCGTATTTTTTCATAGTCACTCATCACCGTAAGCCTGTAAACTTCCCACTGCTGGGCTTAGGCCTTCCCACGTATGGAGATTGGGCCACCACTCTGGTTTAATGCGGGTTGGTGAATACTTTGACGACTGCTATTTTACAACAACCAACTGCTTTACGTGCCTTCTTCTTCGTGTTGAAGATGATTAATTTAGTCGCCCGTCAATTATTGCGAAAGTAAACTGAACGCCTTAGCCGCTATGCCATAAAGCTCCTTAACTTATATCCTTAATCTGTCGTCACTAATCTTTATAATATACTCGTACAGTGTGGAAAAAAGACCGTGGTTGGAGGAAAAGGTACCCTTAATATTGATGATGGAAAATATTACTGAAAGGAAACATTCCTTTATTTTCAAAAATAATTAAAACTGCATTTAAAGATTTTTGAAAAATCACCGGCTTGAGCCAGGAATCAAACCGGTCAAATGTGAAAAAAAAACATCGTGTATTTTATGATAGGTACAAACCGAAAGAGTCACCATAAGGATCAATTTCTTTTAAACAACATTCAGTCAGTTGCAGGAACGATTTTTAAAGTTAATGCTTCATTAAAAGTATTGCTGTCTTTTTCTGCGTCTAGCGTACAAAAAAAGACAGCAATATGTTTAATGGAGACTTTAAAAAATCGTTCTCGCAACTGACTGATAGTATCATATATTAAAGAAATACCAAGTTTTTTTTTTTTATTGTAAAGCTTACTTACTATCTAAAGAAAATAGTTCACTTAACTTATGAATTGCTAAAATAAAATGAGACCCATTTTCACGTATGCACGTCTGTGCATATGTGAAATTCACGTATGTACGTACGAATTCAGTTGAAGAATACGTCTGTATTTTGCTACTGAATTCATTAATTTTTCTTGGTCTTTCTTTAATTTTAGATAGTATGTTGTTTAAATGAAATTGATCCTTATGAATGACTCTTTTGGTTAGTATCATAAAATACAGTATGTTTTTTATTACATTTCACCGGTTCGATTCCTGGCTCAAGCAGGTGATTTTTCAAAAATCTTTAAATGTAATTTTAATTGTGTTTGAAAATAAAGGAATATTTCATTTCAGTAAAATTTGCTATCATCAATATTAAGGGTACTTTTCCTCCAACCACGGTCTTTTTTTCCATCGTGTAAACATACACCGTAATTATTATTACAGTAAATTTTCCCTGACAAGATGATCCGTAGCTTCGGATATTATTTCTCGTTTATCCGGCCCCCGAGCCAGACCAGGCAACAGTTATTGATTGACACTAGTAACATTGGAGATTCGCTCCTTCCCACCGGCTCTCCTATTGATATAGATATAGATATATAGATATGCTAAACGACTTTTATCTCGTCACTCCGCACGTCAAAATGTCGGCCCACGTCGGAATATCGCGGCTCGTAATGACGGGAGGGAGCCTGCACCTTGCTTTATTGCATTTTTCTCCTCGCGAAGTATGCACAGAGATGTACAGTTGGCAGGAAAAGGTTTAACAAAAGTTTTTTTTGTAATTTTTTGTTTTTTTTATTGTCGGGCAATTACTATTTGCTGTAGCTGGCTGAGGACCTAATTGGCCACATGCCACATTCTTTTTGATTTAGATTTTTTTGCTATTTGATTTTTACTTATTAGCTGTCGCCTTTTTTCCTCTGCGTTTTATGTTCTATGTTATACATTTGTACTTTTTTTTGTTTGCATGTAAATCGTTAAATAATTTTGAGAGTTGTTACCACACTTAATCTTCAATCACACCTTACTTTTAATAAACTAGATTTTATTTTTGTTTAAATGTTTATAAGTATACTTTCGAGAGAAGATTGGATACAATTTTAATAGGTCCAGTGTAAAAAAATATCCTGTAAATAGGTATGAGCAATCTAATTTACAAGATATTGACTATACTCAGTTACGATGCTTTGTTAGACGATATTACGGCATGAAAATAAATGTTGTCAGGAGGAAAGTGAAGCTATAGCCTTATTGAGTTTTTCTGGAGCGAACTATACGCGTCATACCGTGAAGCTCTTTCGCTATACGGTGACAGCACAAAGCCTGCCTCTGCCGTACAGTTAGGCAAAAAATATTAACAAAGGCGGTTTGTAAAGGGTTATTATTATGTAGAGCTGTTGTTTAATGCTTCAAAAGGCAAGTTTAGTCTTACTCGCGTCTGATTGTGTCAAAAGACCGTCATGTCCTTGGATGTTCTTATTTATCGCAAAACATGTCCTTCTTAGCTGATTAATATCATTCCTTGATTATTAAAGTCTAACTGCTGGGTTCACACCTGGAACCACACAAAAACAATCCCCGACTCAAAAAGATGGAGATCCTGGGCCATAAGCTAAATGCGGGTTGGTTTCAAGTTAAGAATTTATTAAAAACTTAACATACAAAGTTGTACTTGCTTAATATTGGCTTTACTTTATTTCTCAATTTGGTACTTTATATTATTAATCACTCGTTTATTATTACTATTATTTTCATCATTATCGCTGTTTGTTTTTTGTTTCTGTATAGCCATATTACGGCTCTTTTTCACAGAAGTGACTGGGTCGTTAGCACATCGCGTGTCACGCCTGTGCCGTTTTACTGTCATATTACACTTCTTTGTAATTGCCCATAAAACGTTATACGTCCGGCATAGAAAAATAACAAGTTGAATCAACATCACAATTCAAAGTATACAACTTGCTTTTCAATAGACGTTGGCTAAATTAAATGTGGAATAAGGATATAAACTAAACGTGTCTTTATATTCTACATACAACAGCGAGTTTACGTTTCAGTGGTATACGGCCACAGACGTCCTTAGAACGACTGTACAATTAATAAAAAAAACGTCTTTGCATCTACGAAGATCACACTATACTTTTTATTTGCGTGTGGATTTAGGCAATAGTGATAAACATAATACAATACATTTACAATAGATTAATGCAGGTAATCTTTCAGTATTACCCATTACACCCTTAATAAATAAGTAAATAATGAACAAAACTAACAACTTTGTTTTAATCTAAGCTAACAACAAAACATATTGCTGTAGCGCCCGCCCATTACCAATTGCCAATTACCAAAGCTCGTTGTTCCGATAACTACCCTCAATTGAGTGCTCTGTATGAATTGAGATTTACACTTTTTGCTTTAATTTATTTGTAACGTAACTACACAAATAAACATATTGACAAGCCTGTCTACAGTATAATTGTTTGTTACACAGCTAGAAAACAAACTGAAATCTTGTGCTTCATAATAAATTCAGATGTACACTTTTCGCTATAACTTCGTTGTGAAGTCACAACACAATACATGTTCAGGCGGGCATTACCATATTTTCAGTGGCGTTCGAGTTGTGTAACACTAGACAGGCTTGTTTCACGTTGGCTGTACGTCATAATGGCGGTAAATAAGACAAAGAGGTTGCGAAAGGAGGATGGGCGGAGGGGGTAAGCTCTGTGAGCCTTACTTTATTGCATTTTTCTAAGACGAGCTATGCACGCCCGGCAACGTCCTGCTACAATGCATAGTTCACATAATTTCTTCTTGATCATTTTCTTTTAGGCTTTGTCTCGGATGAAACGTGAATACTTTTCCATACACATTTTTTTTGTAGCTGAATTACTTTATTGCTATTTTATGTCTGAACTAGCGGGTGAACCGCGACTTCATATTCGTAAACATACCCCGTGATGGTTTTGCTTATACACAGTACAATGTACAGCTTAAGGCCAGCCTGAAGGTTCATTCTAAATATTGGTAAAATATTTTTTGAAATCGGTTGCTTATTTTCGGAGATTATCTCCTACATCCAAACTTCAAACTTCACCTCTTTATAATATTAGTGTAGTGTAGATAGTCTAGATCGTGGTCGTAAATGTGACTTTCATCTTAAATAATTCTTTGATAAAAACTAGACCCAAATTACAAGTTCCTGTTACGTGCTTGAGTGTTACCAGGCATGTTTTTAATTTGGATTGAGGTTTAGCTTTTAACCCGTTGTCTGTCACGAAGACTCCTTAGAGGTTAGTAACAACTGAATTTCTATCGTGTCTAGTTTGGTAGCTGAGCTCTTAAGGGCCCCAAAGACGACCAGGTCGCCGGCAGATATCGGCCAGTCAGTTAGTAGTATAACGCACGGGCGGCGGCGGATGCGGGCGGCTAGTACTAACTGACAGGCTGATACCTGCCGGCGGGCCCCACACACGCTATCAGTTTGCCTGCAGGTATAATGCTCGACATTCAAGGTCAGTTTAACTGACCGTGAATGTCGAGCTTTTGCCTATCAGTTCCGCCGCCACCGCCGCCCGCGCGTTGTACTCTCAGAACTATTGTTCTGAGGTTGTACTACTAACTGACAGTCCAATACCTGCAGGCAACCTGATCGTCTGTGGGGCCCTTTAGACTACTAGCGACTCACCTGCGCCTACGTCCGCGTGAACGCCCGTGATAGTCATACGGTATTTTTCTTACTTTGTTGTAGTGAGAAGACCGTAATCGGGTAGCGGTGAACGAATACTACCACCCCTCTCTTCCCTTGGGTGTCGTAAAAAGCGACTAATGGACTAAAGTCTGCACATGCATTCAACAGCATAGAGCTGCGATGGGCTCACCACCTATCACGCTGAGCACATGTCCAGTCGCAATTTGGTGAAAAGTGGACTATGGTAGTGGACTGATTTTACTGTCCGCATTGCCTAGTCTCTGACTAACCCTTCGGGGATAATAGTATTGATTCTAAGTATGTATGCATGTTGTTGCAGTCGTCCATCTTGTGACTTGGGTTCTGCACAAAGTTCGAACTACTCGCTAGGTGTACATATGAGGGGTGCAAATTTGGGAACCTCCTCGTGGTGCACCCTGGGGTAAGGTCTCTCGGCCCACGTTCAGCGTGGGACAAGGGGCCTTATGCTAATCCCTGGCGCCCCTTCTGGGCGTCGAATAAAGTAGGTGGTGCCCCCTCTGGGCATCGCACCCCCCTTCAACGCGCGTCCCTTCCACGTGCGGCCCACTCTGGGTCGCACGCTCGCCGCTCACTCCAGAGCGGCTTTGAGGGGAGTTTTGACGGCGCCCCTTCTGGGCGTCGTCACACGGGGGGGGGGGGGGCTTGGGGTAGTCGGCGCCCCTTCTGGGCGTCGTTACACGGGGGGGTTTTGGGTAGGTCGGCGCCCCTTCTGGGCGCCGTTTCACTGCAAAGGTGCCGTCGTTGCGGGGCGCGGCGACGGGCGCCCATCTTCGGATGGGTTGGTGGGCGGCAGACAGCCCACCCTCTAGCGACCAAAAAAGGGTTGGCAAGCCTTAACTTCCACAATATTATGAAAGGCAAGTTAAGGAAGTTTGATTTGCCATGCGATCCGGCTGGCGCCCGGCGCACGGAGCTATCCGGGGCTCCGTGTGAGAAGTTGGATACCGAAGGCCATGCAGGGGTTCGAGACCAGGCTCCTGCATCGGCAAATATTACTGGTGCTCGGAGGGGGAAGTCGCCCAGGAGGGGCAGGAGTAGTGGTGGGCCCGGGAAGGGCGGAGATGCCGGGGACGCGTCCGGTGAAGCGTCCGCTCGGGCTAATGGCTCGGGCGGCGTGGAACCGGCGGTGCCCGGTGCGGGTGGCGCCAGTCATCTTGACTGGGCGGCCGAGATGGCGCGCGACAGGGACTCCGACCCGGAGGTGTCGCAAATGATTGTGGACCTCGTGGATGAGTCCAGGAAGCGCTCACTGGCGTCTGCGCGGGCGGACACTGACAGCGGCGGGTCCGGAGGGAATGGCGGAGGACAGCCGGGGGACAGACCTAGGAGGGCGCCTAAGACTTCCAAGGCTGCCAAGAGGGCCCCCCCAGGCACCATATACGAGGCCGACAACGAAAGATACCTGAAGATCAAGGCCAATGTAGCCCGGGTGTCAATGCGGGAGGTACATGAGGGGCTCGATGTGTGCGCGAAAAGAGTGGTGCGGGGGGTGATGGCGGCGCAGGAGGCCTCTGCCACTGTGAGGAGGGAGCTTGCCCCAATCAAGGATGACCTCATGACGGTGAAGGTGTGTACGACCAGGCTCCTGAAAATGCCCGTACCGGATGAGCTCGTCGAGCGTCTCCGGCGGGAGAATAAGGAGCTCCGCCTGGAGATGGAAGCACTGCGGGCAGAGGTGAAGGCCATGAGAGAGGCACAACAGGCGCCCGGACCGGCCCGCGGTGAGAAGGAGGACGCTCCTGCAAGGAGGGATGCGGCGACGCAGGCCGTCACAGGGGAAAGCCCGCCCAGCAGCGCGGAGGTAGACTCCCCTACCCTGAAGGAGGTCGTGGAGGCGTTGAGGAGGGAAGTGCTCGAGACACTGGGAGAACGCCTCGATAGTATCGAGAGGCGCCTCCCAGCTGAGCCCCCGAGGAGACCGCCTTTGATTGGAGATAGCGGAAGGAGTTATGCCGGGGTGGCCGCTGGAGCCCATAGCGCCCCCCGTGCCCCCCCGAAGGATCCGAATGCGGGACCGGTGCCCGCCCGCGAGGGGTGGCAGACTGCCGCCTCCAAAAAGGCCAAGGCGAAGGCCAGGAGGGCTGAAGCCGCGGCTGGCCGGGCCCTGCAGGTAAAGGACGGCGAGACGGGAAGGGTGAGGGGTGAGAGGCCTGCCCCCAAGGTGAGGCTGGAGCCGCCCAAGTCAGCGGCCGTCACGGTCACCATCAAGCCGGAGGCGTTGGCCAAAGGGCTGTCATACGCCGCAGTCATGAATGCGGCGATGAGGGAGGCCAACCTGGAGGAGGGAGTCCGGGAATGCATCCGGGTGCAGCAGACCGCGGCAGGGGGCCGCAAGCTGGAGCTCCCGGGCTTGTCCGGCGACCAAGCCGACGCCCTGGCGGAGCGGCTGAAAGAGGTGGTACCGGAAGGGGTTGTGGTGGCCAGGCCGATCCGGACGGCCGAGGTCCGACTGTCGGGCTTGAACCCGGACATGGTAGATGCGGAGAAGGAGATAGGGGGGGCGATAGCGCGTTCGGCGGCCTGTAGGGCCGAGCAGGTGGTGGTGGGGCCGATCCGGACCGGCCCGTCGGGCCGGAGCTCCGCCGTGGTTCGGCTTCCGATCGAGGCGGCCAAGAGCTTGGTGGACCATGGGGTCGTTGCCCTCGACTGGGCGTGGGCGCGAGTGGAGGCCCTCGGCAGACGCCCCACCAGGTGTTATAGGTGCTACGGCCTGGGTCACCTCAGCTATAGCTGTGACTCAGAGACCAGCCGTGGCGCCTCATGCTTCAGGTGCGGGGCCTCCGGGCACAGGGCGGCCGAGTGTGGAGCAGAGAGAGCGGTCTGCGGGGTCTGCAGGGAGGCTGGACTCCCGAGCGACCACCACATGGGTGGCAGGAGGTGTTGGCCTCCGACGACAAGGGCGAAGGGGGTACCCTGGATGAGGGCCCCTCCGGTGGCGAGGGAGGGCACTGTGCCCATGGAAGTGGCGGACCCGCCGGTGAGGGTGGGGACGGACGGGGCAGAGGTGGAGTCGAGGGCGGCATCAAAGCCGCCTTCCTCCACTGAACAGAGAGATGGGACGGACGGGGCCGGGCAACCGGCGGCGGGAGGGTCGAGGGCAGCGGTATAACGTCGCCCTCCTCCCTGGAGCTTTATAGCTCAGAGGGCCCTTGGCCGCGGGCTTCACCTGCGGCCAAGGAGGGCATTACGCCCATTGAGACGGCGGTCTCGCCGGCTAGGCCGGGCGAGCCCGACAACCGGCAACTTGCCGAGGGGGGACCGAGGTCCCCCGAGCCTTACGGCTCAGAGGGCCGGCCTGGGCTCCTGCACCCTGGCGCAGGTTGCCCCCAGGCTGGCGACGTTCCCTGCGTGCTCGCAGGGAAGAAGCGGAGGGGGGGGGACGAGGGAAACCTCCTCCCCCCCTAGGAGGGCCGCGGCCTAGTGCTGAGGAGAACTAGGCTGCATTGCACGAGCCCTCCGCCCGTTGGGGAGCAGTCTGTATCTGCCAGACTGCTCCTTGTGGTGCGGGGGACCCAGGTCTGACTGGGTCCGTAGCGTGCGGCGTCCGCGGGGCGTAGGACCACGGTACCGCGGCGCCACTATACGCTCCAGGTGGCAGATGTCGGTTCTTTTACCGGGTCGGGCCTGTATGTCCTTACTCACCCGTTTCCCCCACGGGGGGGCGGGTGGGGACATATGGGTTCCAGCCCCGGACAGTGCATGGGGTTCTCACTCTCCTCTCGAGGCCTCATGCCAGTGCAGAGAAGCATTTTCTCCGACTAAAACAAAGAAAAGGTGTACATATGAGCCATTGTCTGGTAAAAAGAATAATTTTTATGCTGTTTAACATTGATTCCCAGCTCGAATCAGGCAAAGTGTGTTTTCATACTTTTTGTCCCGGTATTGTGTTCACCAACCATGGAACAAACTTGATCGACATAAAAAAAGCATTTTGCTTTTCAAATTTTAAAGAAATTAAACTATTCACAAGAAGAAAAATAATGTCATAACGTCACTGGAATTTTTTGCATGAAAGTTCAAAGGAAAAATACTTAAGCGAAGATAAAAGAAAACGGTTGCACTAGTAGTACTAGCAATCTCTTTTCTGGTAATGTAGGTATAAAATTAAAGATTTTATTAAAAAACGAATATGTGTGTTAGGAAGAAAGTAAGGTACTACAGGTAAGACGTTTGGTTCGTATTATTTATTTCTATGCTCTCCTTTATATCCAAGGTTTCTTAATCTTATACATAGGTCTACTTATGATAAATATTAAACTTACAAAGTATACGATCCAATTACTTGGAAGGAAAACATAGCACAACCTAATCCGCTGAGCTTGCCCAGAGCTGAACGTTTTTTTAATAACAACATGCAGAGGAAACAAGGATCTCGCAGCCGTGCCCCGCAGCCTCCGCGGTGGATAAGCCGGCTCAAGAACTCCGCTCAAACATACCCTTAATTATATTTGCACGCCCCAGCCGGACGCTCACGATCTCTGAAGGCCCACGTTTTTTTCGACATGAATTTAAATCACCCTCGACCCATCAGGCATACCCCAACTAATAGCGTCATAATCTTTAATGCGGAATCGAATTGAATCGGCTCCTCTGAGATTACATCGAAACGGTCTCACCTAGAGCGAGCTCGAACAAAAAACTTTAGCCGGTGCGAGGGCAGGCGGCGGTGCTGCCATCTCGCGCGTTGCTAGGAGACGCGCCGATCAATACAGCCTCCGCCGGGCTGCCTAATTACCCGCCCCGCGCGCCCCGCCCGCCGCCGCTCGCATCCCCGCGCACCGCCCGACCACCTTTAAATATCGAATGATAGAATTCACATTCAAATATTTTTTATTTTTCGGCCTCTTTGTTCTGAATGTTTGTTTTGACGATCGCTTTTGTTTTTCAAGTTTGATTACTTTTGTTTTCAAAGGCTTATTGTGAGTTCTGCTTTTGAAGTAGTCGGCCTGAACATTTTCTATCTCTAATTTGGTTCTTTGATATTCATATACGACGAGAGTACGTTATGACTTCTTTGTTTACGCAACTTGTAATTACGTAGTCAAATTATTAAATTATTTCAAAGTTGGTTAGGGGTAAACTGTTGCGTAAACGATTTAACATTAAGATATAAGTAATATTTAATTTAAAAAAAGCTCCTTGATTTTATACGCTATTTACTTATGTCTGTAACTTTGACTATAGGGTCTGTAACTATGCGAACTAATTACATAATTATCATAGCAAATAACAATAATCAATTTAGAACTTACTGATCCAAATTGGAAGAGTCCTACATCCAGCAGGGGACTGATATGGGATGGTTATGAAGATGAGATGAACAGCAACTGTTGAGGAATTTAGGCAGATAAAAATAAAATGTGAAAATTATCATTTTATTTTAACTCAAAAACAAAAGAACAACAGCAATTTAAAAAGTTAAGAGCCTGACATTCCGTAACAGACCAATGAGTTTACATTTAGAAGCTTCCTGTTTCGGACATGCTCAGATTCATCGTGAACTATACATAATTATACTATGCATACAGAACATACTATGGAATTAAAAGATATAACATTATAATTATGAACTCTAAATAAAGTACCGATTCTATTAAGTTTATTCACAAACGGATAATAATTCTCGTTATAAGGTACTAATGCTTCGACGGCTTATTTGGGTAAGGCTTTTATGAATTTGACGACTTTAAGGCCGGTATTAGAGAACGTCTCTTAGTCGTGAATATCTACTCGATTTGAAAATTTACATATTTGAATGTTGTTAATGCAAACAATGTATATTAATTCATATAAATATACGATAAAAAATAAATAAATACAGAAAACAAGAATAAAGATTCATTCTTCAATATAAAAAGTGAGTGTTTAAATATAGAATAACAAGAACGTGCATTAATTTTCCCAGATACTTTTCTCAAAACCAGTTTTTTTTTTAAATGTTAATATTGTCCACTGATTTGAGAGATGGTGAAATGATTCCAAAAGACGAGTACTTCATCATCCTGTCGATTGACGCTATATAATGACTTAGTATAACTTGGTTTGAGCCCTTGGCTTAAAATCAGCCTGAGACAAAGTAACCGTAAGATTGCTTGTTGTCTGTTATTAGTTATGTTCAAACAGAGGGCACGTTTAATTCGCGTAAATTTTGTTATCTTCCATATTAAAAGTAACTTAGGTACTTTCCATCCGAAATTCCAATTTGGCGATTTTCTTTCGCTACGTATACTTTTCTAGCAAAATTAGTTGTCATATAAGCTTCTTACGGCCGTATATCATGGCCTACTTCCCTCGTCCGAAATCGGTGACCGAGTTTTAAAACTGCGAACAGAACGACCCAGGAGCTTGCAAGACCTTTTATATAATAATATCATTTTTAACCTGCTAGTTAAATAAAGTTTTTTTTAGTTTCTTTCGTCGTCGTTACATCGTTTTTTTCAGTACTGAAGTTACTTGAATCATGACAAAGTACAAAACTTAGAACCTTCTTTATATTGTACTATTGAATATAATGAGAACAATTAGGTACCTTAACAAACCTTTGGTTTGAATTACGGACAATAACTTTATGAAACACTGTGTCCGAATTGCACTAGTTAGTTTTAATTGAGCGAACATAATGCAAGTTATATTATGGCAACAAAGGATTTTGATAAAGGCTATGTTCAGACCGGTTCAGACGGCCGCGCGTCTACCGAGCGTTATATGCACCTTTGCTACGTTTTCGCATTACGTTAAAATTTACTACGCATTACCGTACTGGAGCAGGCACTACAAGAAATATCTCTGCGCTACGAAAACAGCTACGAGTAGCGACCCATACACGACTCTCCCTTGACATCTCTGAGTCTTTTTAGAAAAAGGTTTTAGACTCATTATTGGTCATATTGAGCAAGTCTAGTCGTAGGTACTTTTAACATAATTTAGTGGTCAATTAATTATTGTTAATGTTTTTTAAATCAATTCAAATTATTTAATTTGTTCTATGTAAAAATGTAATCTGATTTGTTCTGAATTTTTGATATTGTTATTCTGTTGTGGCCACTACATTAATAAAGCATTGCTAAATATTATACTTTTCATTCAAATACAAAAGAAAAATATGCAATTCATCAAAATAATGAAGCGTTTATTCGCGCGTAGCAGTTGAAATCGTTCCGCCTGATGTGAACAGGCCAGGCCCTAAGTTTCTATTAGAAAAATTGTTTAGTTCTTGCATTTTATTAATGCAGTATAAAATTTATACTTAGTCCAATCCTACTCCAGGTGCTCTTGGGTTTCATGCAATATTTTAGGCAACAATATTCTACACCTTTTTCGTAGAAAACTTTTAATAACGGACGCCGTTACCTGCAGATTCATTTGACTGAGAAAGAAAGACATTTATTACAAACCTTATTGCTAGGATAAAAGGTTTATGATGATAATGTCAATACGACGACCTCCTTGGTCGAGTGGTTCGTACACCGGTTTTCATGGTGTCGCCATCTCTGAGGTCCCGGGTTCGATCCCCGGTCAATTTAGAAATTATTGTTTTTCTAAAATGTCTCTGGGTGTTTTCTATGTATAATAAGTATGTATTTAATTATTTTAAGTACTTATGTTTATCCGTTGACTAGTAACCATTTAAAGAGTTTCATAATGAAGCTTCTCTTGGGCTAGAACTTAGTGTGAGTGTACAAAAGTTTATTTATTTATTTAATATTATAATTTTAATCGCCCCTGTGGTCTAGTGGCTAGTTGGTGGTAGAGCTTGTTAAGACCGCCTGGCTAGCTACTTTATCTAGAAGTCTGTCCATAACAACAATGTTTATAACATTGTTGAGTTCCATCAGTTTGGAGATAAGATAACCACCTTCGGCCTTATCGTCACCTTTAGGTATTGACATACATACATACATAAATTTTATCACGACTATTATCCCCGAATGGTTACACAGAGACTAGACAATGAAGACCGTAAAAGCAGTCCTCTGCCATAGTCCATTTTTCACCGAATAGCGACTGCATGTATGCTCAGCGAGCGGGGGTGAGCCAATCGCCGCTCTATGCTGTTGCAGTCTTTAGTCCTTTAGTCGCCTTTTACGACACCCAAGGGAAGAGAGGGGGTGGTAGTATTCTTTTAATAAATAAATATATTACACTATATTACATTAACAAACCACATTATTAATAATCCATTATTTATAAGCATCTTAAGGTTTTCATACACGCTGCAAAGACTTTCGTTTTATGTGTATGTAACTAAATCTCTCCTAAAATTCAGTCACATTACTGGTGTTTATTAAAATAAGTCTAATATTTCTTTTTATAACCCTGTGCTTGGGTTATTCCACTTATCCCCATTGACTTTCACCATTAATGGGATTTGTAGACTTTTCTTCCAAAAATTCCCATTATCTGTTTCATGATGGGGATTAGTGGACAAATTAAGTGTATAAATCCCCATTGCTTTAGAAATAAAACTCAAACAGATGATGGTCATTTGTGGAAGAAAAGTCTACAAATCCCCATTAATAGGGAAAGTCAATGGGGATCAATGGAATAACCACTGTGCTCCAGCAAAGAGTTAAGACTATACAAGAAAGAAAAAAATATGAGGAAAAAGTGACATTTTGACTTTTTGTTTCTCTTGCCTGCTCTTACCGTTATGTCTCCTCTTCAAGTCAAAACGAATATAAAACAAAATTTTAAACAATTAATTCTATTGTAACTAATAATAGAATTTACTATTTACAGGTATATTATGATATTATTATAAAAAATAACAAAAGTAATATCTAATATTAAAATTAAAATATTTACAACTTAAAAAGATAAATAGAAAACTATAAAAAAAAGAATTCACCCAGATCATCCCCATCAGGCAGAGTACCCAGAATACTAGCCGCATTGCCGCGTTGGATGGCGAGGCTTAGGCGTTGACCCAGATAGCTGCTGGCTCTGGGGTCTCGGGTGGCTTCCACCAGTTTTTTAGAAACATCTCTAAAAAGCTGGTGGGCACCCAAACCCCACGGTCCTAACGTCTCCACCCCAAACGGCTCAAATATGAAATCTCCAGTCAGATTCTCATACTTGCGCCGTTTGAGGTTCTCCGCATTAATTGCAGCCGAGCCAGCATTGATGCATGAACTTGGAAGATGGGACGGGGCAAGCGTGTTGACACATGTAGCATCCCACACCAGTGCCCGTCCCACCCTCCAAGGTACCAGGGTCATGCCGTCCGGCCTCTTGCCATCATCGCGCGCCAGGCCGGCGGGCTCTAGTACGGCTGGAATTCCGGCAGTGACTAGAGCTCGACGAACGATGTCATTCAAAGAATGATGGCGGGCAATGCGGCCAGCGCTCCGTGTACAGGACAGCCGGTGGTGTCCGAGGGTGTCTACCGGTGCGCCACAACGACATTGATGGGGGACGATACTGGGGGCGCCAAGACGCAGGGCAGTGGCTAGCCGAAAAGTGCTGCGGTCTAGCAAAGTACCCGTGTTCGATGAGGGTAGTGCCTGCAACCAAAGACCCGACTCCCATCTCCCTACAGCTAAAAGGCGGGCACGCTCTGTGGAACTAGAAGACGTGTTGACAAGGTTATTTCGCAACAGTTCGCAGAGGGGCCCATCCCAAAGCCTTTGGGAGGAGGTGTTGTTTGGAAGATCAGAACACGGGCAAGATGCGCTCCAGGCGGCCTTGGCCTCGTCCATGTAGGGTATCAAAAAGGAACGGATGTTCGGTCCAGTATTTTGTTTGTAAGTGGTAGGGAGGCATGGACCGAGGACAAGAACGCCGGGAGAGAAACGTCAGCAGTTTTACGGATACCCAGGCCACCGAATCTAATTGGAAGTGATGCTTGGGTCCAAGAGCGGTCACTGAAGTTAATGTTTAAAATGGAAGACAGTGTATGTTTTATTTTTTATGTTTTTGATGTTTTTTTTTT
This sequence comes from Scoparia ambigualis, assembly GCA_963921215.1. NCBI lineage: Eukaryota > Metazoa > Arthropoda > Insecta > Lepidoptera > Crambidae > Scoparia > Scoparia ambigualis. The sequence continues at coordinate 8,415,820 of OY992505.1, forward strand.
TATTAATTCTAAGTTTATCGTGAAAAGGCAACATCTAAAACCCGAGTTCTTAAAGCCGCCGAGTACTGAAACATAATTGTGGTTTAACGGTGAATTTGTTACCTACTACAAAACTTAACATGTTTATTTGAAAGTACTAACCTATAATAAGTAAGTGCCTCCTACACAAATAAACATATCAAAACCGATGTACGCTCATTACTTGAAAATCTTTGCACCTTTTGAAAGTGGAAACTTTGGCCTGTAGTTTTGTATTATCTAACTAAACTGTTTCACTCTTTTTCTCCAGTCATAACTTTATTGGTATATTTACGTCAAAGATAGTAAAACATCAGGTGATTATTTTATTTTCCAAAGTTTCAATATCTTTTTACGTTTATTTGAGAGATATTTACGCAAAAAACATCAAATATAAAAAATATAATTAAACGAAATTACTTATAAAAAGTTATGATCCTGGAAGGAGATCCTAATTCATGTATCGCAATTAATTTAGCCTCGCCCCGCAACGCCTCACGATTACCTACTCGCTTGTTTATAAAAACAGATAGAAATAGCATTTGTTTTAAACCAGGTTTTATTTTAGTTCGCGTTTTGGAACAACAGGGGTATGTTTTATTTCGAGTGTAGTCACCGTGCCTGTGTGACGGGGCGTGTATTTATGTGACGCCCGATGCGAGAGGCTTTCACGCGCGGCTGGAGGCGGACCGGACCGCAGCGCGCGAGCTTTGCTGAAAATTCGAGAAATTGTTAATGTATTTGTACTGTAGACACGTTAGCCGCAAACAGTCATATCATATGTATACGCTTTTTAATTCAGCGCGAAATTCTTTGTAGGGATCAAGACGTTTTTGTTTTTTCAAGCTTTGTAGGAGGGTTGGTGATCAGTTAATACGTATGGCAATACCTATATTATCCTACTAATATTATAAACGCGACAGTTTGTAAGTATGGATGGATGCTTGTTACTCTTTCACGTAAAAACTACTGAATGAATTTGAATGAAATTCAGCATACAGATAGTTTATAATCTGGATTAACACATAGAATACTTTTTATCCCGGTATTCCCACGGGAACGGGAACCACGTAGGTGAAACCACAAGCGGCCGCTAGTTATTAGATAAAAGCGTAGCATAGCGGCTCACAAAAAGTATATTTCTTCCGTGGTAGTAGGTCTGGCATTGATTTGTCTGGCTACAAATATAAAATAGCTTGTCCTAAAAGGTAGGTTAATATTATTGTAACTATTATTTGTAAAAACAAATCAGTGTCAGACGCTACCACGGAAGAAATTGATCCGCATAAAGGTCGCGCACGAACTTGTCGCGCTATAGCAACCCTCTCTCCCCTTGGATGTTTAGGGATAATAGTCGTAAATATATATATGTTTGCATGTAAGGGAACCTCTAGTACCTTGGCCAGTTTTTTAAAATTTGGTTTTGAAAAAATAATGGTGCTAGCTACACCTATCTGGTGTGCATAAAGGTAAAGGTAAAAAAGCAAAACTTTGTAATACGTATTAAACTGCGTATATTGTTAATAAAAGTTGTGTATATTTTAAAAAACCTGGGGCCACTAACCACTTTAAAAAAAGAGAAAATTGTCCCACGTACAACACACCAAGATGTACCTTTGACAGTGTCCGTTGTACCTTGAACAGAGCAGGTTCAAATCGGGATAAACACTTTTATAAGCTATTACTTACAGTTATTAACAAAAATATTGAATGGTTTATATTTTAGTGTTTTATTAACGCTTAAATATACTTAAGTAAAATTTTAAACACTGAAAAAAGACGACAACCTCAGGCGGAAATCGAACCACGCACCTTCCGCATTCCGGGCGGCTGCCTTAACCACTTGGCTACCGAGGTCTGGCTTTCAACCGTCGAAATTTGCCAGTGCTTGATGCTTGCTTGATGCTTATGTTTTTAGTCAACATTGCGCAGCTTCGTCTTAACCGAATGTTCAAATATTTGTAAAAATATTTCTTTCGGATCTCAGAGGTGAAAACTTCTAAGATTTGATGAAGCAATGTTGACTAAAAACATAAGCATCAAGCACTGGCAAATTTCGACGGTTGAAAGCCAGACCTCGGTAGCCAAGTGGTTAAGGCAGCCGCCCGGAATGCGGAAGGTGCGTGGTTCGATTCCCGCCTGAGGTTGTCGTCTTTATTCAGTGTTTAAAATTTTACAAAAATATTTAAGTAAATATATTGTTTTTTAAAATAGCTTTACCCGTCTATTTTGTGTTAGTTATTGTTGACAATATTAGGCATCGAATTACGTAATTTTAACTTGCAAACTATTTTTTTTTCTTACCTTTTATTAATTTATATAAAATCTCGGCATTAAACAAAAATAAATCACAAAAAAACCTAAGAAGTTACAACAAAATTAAACTTGGGTGGCCAAGGTGCAACGTAGTACAAGGTACAACTTTAATTTAAAAACTTATAATCCCCACTTGCGATTGAAGTTAGGATCTGGCACTCATGCCGTCTAGTAGCTAGATATACTAAGATTAGATTCTAAATAAAACAATGTTTACAAACATGCATTACTTTAAATTAATTGCCAAAAAGTAAATCCCAAAAAACTTACTTTTTGTGTGTAAAACAGTAAATTACCTTTTCTAATTATTGTGCCCTCACTGCGCCGGCGTATCGCAACTAACTTCACGTTAATGTTAACAATGACGTTTCAAATACCATATTATACAACGGTTCTTAAAAAAAGATTTTTTTTTAAAAACACGACTGTTTTAGTTACAACCCTGTCCAAGGTACCTACCCTATCCTATAATATCAGTTAAAACATATTTTGTACAGCTTACGCGAACGGATAAACATTGAAATTCTAACTCTAACAAACTACAAATGCCTCAAAGAACTACTCTTATTACAAACAAGCGTACAAAAGGAATCAAAGTTCAACATATATAAAATGCATGTGCCTCCTGGCAGTAAAGGGAATTCAAATATACATACTGCCGTTCATTAAAACAGAACATGCAAATAATGAGATGTGAGCTCATATGCAGCGGGTCGAGTCTTAGGGCTGTGTACTAATATTTGAGTTCCGGTCTCCTCGCTCTCGTCATTACCAGGGAGTGGTAATCCGGATCCCGGGAATGATCTAATGTGTTTGTTTTCTGTCTGTTCGTTTGCGCAGCTCTCTGCAGGCAGACAGAGCGTGTTAACATCGAGAAAATTCTGTGCAAATTTTGCAGTGAAGTGTTCAATTGCAAGTTGTGAATTGCGCTGGCACGCTAAACTTGATGTAAAAAGTGCCATAGAGTAATTATTTCTCCTCCATGTTTGTACAAATTCGAGACTTGGAAACTGTTTAAATGGTTTATACCTGACATAGGAGTAGGAAAGTTACAAAAATTCTATCATACATACATATAATGACAACTATTATCCCCGAAGAATTAGTCAGAGACTAGGCAATGAGGACAGCAAAAGCAGTCCTCTACCATAGTCCACTTTTCGTCCACTGCACACGTGCACAGCGTGACAGGTGGTGAGCCCATCGCCGCTCTATGCTGTTGGATGTATGTGCAGTCTTTAGTCCGTTAGTCGCCTTTTAAAACACCCAAGGTAAGAGAGGGGGTGGTAGTATTCTTTCACCGCTGCGCGACACGGTTATGTATTACAAACAATTCTTGAAATAAATTAATGGAGCAAGACGTGATACATTATTAGTAGTGATTGGTATTCATCAATATCATTCGGTAAATGATGGATGACGAGTTAATTAATTAATTTATTTATATACGGTACACAGCACAGATTATAGCCAAAACATGAACAGGATACATAGCAATATATAAAATACAAGCGGCCGCTCGCGGTTTCACCCGCGTGGTTAACGTTTTCCGTATGTTAATCCAGGCTATAAACTATCTGTATGCCGAATTTCATCCAAATCCATTCAGTAGTTTTTACGTGAAAGAGTAACAAACATCCATCCATATTATTGTTCCCGTGGGAATATCGGGATAAAAGTATTCTATGTGTTAATCCAGGTTATAAACTATCTGTATGCCGATTTTCATCGTAATCCATTTAGTAGGTTTTACGTGAAAGAGTAACAAATATCCATACATTCTTACAAACTTTCGCGTTTATAATATTAGTAGGATTTTGTTAAACTACAATCCGATAATGAGTGCACACATCATAACTTAAATATCCAAACTATAAAGAAGTGCTTGTGAATTTATACTAATTAATATCAATATAAAACTAATACTAAATTACAGTAGAGGGTTTCATCGAGACTTATAAGCAATTTTGGAATCCTGAAAGACTAAGTTGGAAAATATCAATACCCGAGTTATTGCTTGATGATAATAATTACCCTCAAATCCCTCTTGCGTGTTATTAAAGATTCTTAGACTGAAACATACAATCTCGTATGTCAAAAAAGATGTTTTACTTTCTTTTTTTTTTAAACAAATACACGAACCCATAATCATATCTACACCAAACATCACTCTTCATCTTTCATTCAAAAAGTCTTTATAATTTAATGTCGATCTCGTGTCGTACTCCCGATATCAGAGATACCTATTGAACTATAGGCGAATATGTACCAAAGCACTCTTGAACGTTAAACGGGTATTCACGCTTGACTGCGCTCCACCAGCCATAAATTTCTCGATGGAGTTATTACTCTGTGGTACCTACATGTACACATATATTCGCTGCCGTAGAATATGTATTCGACATCAAACGCTCCAAAAGCTGTTTGCGAATCCATTTCGTTACCTTTGACGAGAGCGAGACGGGGGTGCTAGTAAATCATTTGAGTTTGTAGTAAAACTATATTGTGTGTTATGTGCACATGTGACTTTATTATGACATAAGTTGTTGCAGACAATAAATATGAACACATACGATGGAGAGGACTTCGAGATGTTAGGGCATATCTTCTCATGTGCTGTTGTAGGAAGGACATTATATAGGAAGAAGGACATATAGATAGAAGGACATATAGAAGAAGGACATAATGCGTACAGCCAAGGTATGGAATTCCCTGCCGGTGTCTGTGTTCCCGAGTGCATGTTATTATAGCCCCAACATCTTTAAAGCCAGAGTGAATAGGCTGCTTCTGGGCAAGCTCGCTCCATTGTCGGCCTCTTCTTAATCCTACGGATAAGAATTTGGCCAAGAGCAAGCCCAACTAATTGTAAAAAAAAGACCCTATGACCAGCCAGTGGGACGTTTATGAACTGATGATGATAGGGGGCGCTATTTGACAGGTTGTGAGATTCTATACAAAATCTGCGTCTACTACCACTTATTTCTGCCGCCAAGCGGTATTTTGCTATTTCGATTATATAAAATTACAAGGCATAGGAATAACAACGAAAGTCGGCACGTAATTTCTTTATTGCTGCAAGCGTCCATGGGCTGCTGTGGGCGGTATCATTTTATCGGTTGATAAAATTTTGTTTTTTGTCTCTCCGTGTTTTGGAAGGCAGGTTAAGCCGATGTTTCCGCCTACCATCGCATTAATGTTGTCGAAAAAAGTAGTCATTTTAGTGGCCAATCCAATAGTTTTTTTTATTAATATAACTTGTAAATATTTTGTATTTACAAAATAAATTTGCGACTTTTTCTCTGTGGATTGAAAGATCCGAAACACGGACGGCCAGCGTGATAGAGCTTCGTATGACGTCACATTTCCCAAATTATACAAAAACTACCTGAGATTTCAAGTTAAATTTCTTTGTTTAATGAGGTGTGACGTCACAGGGCTAAATGTCACGTGACCAACCGTTTTCGCACGAAAGGACATAATTTTTTTTGGTACTAAAATAAAAGAAAAATTAACTGCAAAAATTCATATACTTCCTTGTCCAAGATACTAAATGCTATCATTTTGTATATTTTTTAGATTTTTAATTACCTCCGATAAAGAATACTGTATTTTGATAAGTTTTGTACGTTTCTGAACGAAAGTTCCGTTTTTTTAATGTTAACGAACGTAGGGTTTAAGTAGGTAAGTTAATGTAGAAACGATATCGTTATCACAGTTATCTTTTTCGCACTAAAGTATTTAGCAACGATACACACAATTAACACAACGAAAGCGCGGCCGGGAATCGTCTGGCGTCTGACAGTCTGACATCTGTCTACGATGCGTATTGACATATAAAACGTCAGACAAGCGTCACTTTTTCATTTTTAATAACATAAAGTGTCGGAGTTTCTCCCGTGTTCTTTTAGCAACAACACGTGTTGTGAGACTCCATTTTATTTCAGTCTACAAATTTAAAAATATAAGTGTAACTTGAAATTGGCTTAATGCTAAACGCGAAGCCATTAATTAATTAAGAAGAAGAAGAACATAAAGTGTCACAATCCTACTATAATGTTGCCATTTTCGAGTAGAAATCAATGTTGGTTTTTAACTTATATAAAAAAACGGAGGTCTTTAAATTATTAATACGATCATAAATATGTTGATAATAATGTATTCTTCAAGTATTTATACATTGGCGTCAAGTTAAAAGACTTTCGAATTTAGTAGCAAGCCCCATAGTAAAAAAAATATGTCCTTTGAAATGAATTAGGAAAAATATATAAAAATACTTTTCCGAAAACTGTCAATTATCCAATTGACACAGTACACAGCAGTGTACGACGAATTACGAAAATAATGAGGGTGAGCGTTTGACACTAATGGGCGATTTTCCGAGATCAAAAAAAAAAGAAATTGGTTCGTAAATGACTTCATAGATGGCGCTTAGCAAAGATTAGTATGGCGCTTAAAAAAGGCGAGTCCATGAAGAGCACGTGTATGGCTGCATAATATTTATTCCATTCGAAAATAGAAATAGGTCCTGGATATCTCAGGACATCTAGGACCTTTCATTCAGATGAAAATAGGTAAGTACTACTTTTTATTATTTTGGTAGACAAGCAAAATTGTAGAATTTATTACTAGCCCTTAAGTAAGTACCGCTCGGCTTTCATGAAACGCCATCTATCGAGTGTTTTTGAACTAATTTTTACTTTTTAATTTGGGCTGTCAGAAAATCGCCCATTGATTAGGGGGGCAGGTAAACCTAAATAGACAATGTACTGTATTTATCATGTTTAGAGTCCCTTTTCTTATCAAATTTCCTATTAATATGTGGTTGTATTGTGAAGTGCACACTTGGTCTGCTATTGTTTGTAGACTATCCTTTTGCTTTGCTCTTCGAAGAAATTTCATCATGTAATTAAAGCAGCGCTCTTCTTTACTTTGTCTTGACATTTTTATTGTCTGTGTAAATAAATAACGGGAGATAAGAAACCCCCTTACTGAGTTATTGTAGCTTTTTTGTTTTACTAGGTACTAGTATTCCACCATAGACTTACGAAGCGATTTCGTTTTGGCGTAGGTGGTTTTTAGAAGCTCAAACGTAGTCTATCATTAATATCATAATTTAAAGTTTTATAACTCTTTTTGGTAACAAATTTGGGTATTTGTATTAAGTGCATGTTATAATTAAATTAAACTAAGTAATGGAGACAATGGGGGTAAAGCGTTTTTTTAAAGTGTAACAGGATGTCATAGTCTATGTGCTCCGAGCTTAGAGTATTCAACAAACGCTCCGAGTGTTCTGTAGTCTGAGCCAATGCAATGTCTTATTAATAGGCAAAGGCCTATAAATCGGAATTATTCATTATAAGAATGAGGTATTTGCTATTTAAGCGGGTTGGTGATTATTTTTTTAATTTTTTCTTGATCGTGGATACTACTCCTTCAGTCGTAATATTAGAGTTCATTGATTATGCTTTTACTGATGATAATGAGTGATGATAATATAAACGTTTAATGCTAAATGATATTCCCCCCAAACGCCTTGAGTTCCAGTAAAAATGTGGGACTTTACTGAAATTTCGCACGGACTTCTTGACAGAATTTAAAAAGTGATGTTGCACTGTTTTGTTTTATTTGCCAACACTCATGCACGTTCACAAACACATAACAAATAATTCACCATTATTTCACATTAATATTCGACAAAACACAAATTACACAAAACAAAACAAAACTGCAGACATGACGCTTCATTTTCCCGCCAAAAAGTCCCCGGGTTGTTGATTGAAAACTGCAAAAGAGGATGGTAATAGAAATCCGAAACTCTTTGCCCGACTTACAAATAAAACCCAAGACCTCGGAAATCGAGCATATAGCGCTTTGGAATAGTACTATGTACCATAAGTATACTTTCCGGAAGAATACAACACTCGAGTACGTTACCCAATACCGCAATCAAAATAATGAGAAATAAATAAAAATCCGTACACCCCCCTCACTTTGGTCTGAGACTGGGAGTGGGAGGCGGCTGTTGCGTCCTTTGAGCAATGCCGATGCAATGTAATTGGATGGCGAGTCTTAAGCAAACCATGGCTGCTCGGGCGAATCGAGGAAAGAGCTACGTCTCTGTAGACAGCGAACTATGTCGATGCTATGGTTAGGTACCTACTACCTACTGTTGTTATTATATTAGATTGGAAATTACAGTAAGTAGTATTTACTGACATAGGTACATACTCGTACACACAACTTTGGTAAAAAGTGGACTATGCTTTTGCAGTCCACATTGCTTAGTTTCTGACTAACCCTTCAGGGATAATGGTCGTGATTATTATATCATCATAACATATTAACTGAAGATAGTTTTTGTTTAAATTTTGTAGATATATTTTTTTAAATGGCTGACCTATGACGGTCTTTCTAAGTTAGCGTGGACGAAGGCGCGGGCGGGCCGCTAGTGTGTGTATAAGTAAATAAATTTATCACAATTATTCTCCTTGCAACTGTTATAATGTCATTAGCTGTCATTTGCTGTTCTTGAGAAAAATTTACAAGAAAACAACTAACAACGGTGTCCTAAGAAGAAACAGTAAAGAGTTGTGAATAATTTGTTTAAATAAATATTTTTCATCGGATTTCGCCCAAGTATGGTCAAAGACCGACGATCTGGTGAAGGTCGCGAGTAGCCGTTGGTTTCGAGCAGCACAACGCCGGTCGTGTTGGATGAACATTATTTTATAAAAGGAGCTGCATTATGCATTCTTTACTTAATTGCTGTCTGATGACGTTGTTGTTTATACAATTGGTAAGCGTCTGTGTTTTCAGATGTCTATAAGCCACATTTTGTAATTTTCATTTTTTTCATTTCATTTTCATTGCGTGTTCAGGCGCATGCGTTGGTTTTCTAGATTGGTATGTTTAGTTATCCGTTATTATGTTATAAAACAAGTATTTTCAATAAAAAATAATTAAGGTACATTAGTACATTAGCATTAAAGAAAGAATATCGAACGTTAGACGCAATTAAGGAAGGTGCAACGATACTTATGTAGTAATTAAAAACAATTAAGCTGCGGTCTGAGTAACAAACCATGAAACACAGTTTATTTTATAGGTGTTTCCTATTTAGGTAACATTCATAGTAATTGCTTTAAAAAAGAAAATTAAAGTAAACTTCATCTCGCGGAAGGCAGAGGAATTAGGAGCATAAAGCATAAATTGCTCTTGCATTGAAGAGAGAAGATGATTGTTATCTGCATCTAGCAAGGTGCGACTGATAAATTATGTACGCAGGTAATAATTGTGTACCCTGACAACTAGGAGACACCAATACGCGAAAATTTTTGAAATTTTTTCCTGGGAGCACCCTGTGTGTTCACGCGGACGAAATCGCGGGCGGGCCGCTAGTTAAAAATAAATAAAGATCCAATTTTTAAAACAAAGTACCTATAGAACGTGTATGGTAAAAGGAGCATTAAGCATAAATCTAGTTGTATACAAGAAAGAAGACGATCGTAAGCTATATCCATATATCTACGAGGTGCGACTGATAAATTGTGTGCGCAGGTGCCCCGGAAACTGGCAGGCGCCATTACGATTTACGGGAGCGGGCACTGTCACAGTGCACTATAGTTGGCTGGATGAAGGGTATTTTCAAGCAATTTATTGTTATACTTCTATGATTGTGAATTGATGAGGCATACTATTTTAGTGTAAGGAAATTAATAATTAAATTAACCGATTGATTAAAAAAACCTGTTAGGATTTCTATTTTAAGTTAGTATACAGATTTTTCTATATTATATTATTGAGGAGCCGGGTGTGTCGGCTCTCTAAAAGAACAACCCCTCCCTTCCTTTGGATGTCGTTAAAGGCGACTACGGACCAAAGACTGCACCTACATCCAACAGCATAGAGCGGCGATGGGCGCACCGGTCCGGGTGTCGCAAAGGGGGTGCATTAATATCATTCATGCTTTTTTTTTCACAAACTGACGAAAAACATAGCTATCCGAAAAAGAAAAGAAAATTTCCAAAAAAAAACTTTAAAAAAATTGTGAACAAGAAGATGAAATTTTTATTTTTTTATTATATTAGAGCCGACACTCAGAAAAATTTGCGTTATTTTGTAAACAATATAAGTATCACATTTTTTTAAAGTGTCGGCTCCATATAAAATGAACTGAAAATCTAAGTATTTTTCACAACAAAACCTTTTCTGGAAATTTTGTCTACTTATAGATTGTTGTTAGTGTTTGTTAGATATTTTTAACTGTTATATCAATTATGATCTACCTAAACGTGTGAGAGAAAAATAAATTAATGATTATATTATTATTAATGATTTTAGTCATTTTGGGAAAAAAATTAAGTGTCCTAGCTGATATTGAAAAATTTCTCTCGAAAACACTAGCTGAGTCAGCCACGAATATTGCATCCGAAGACTGGCAGCGGCCAGAAGAACTGGCCAAGTTGATCACTTAAAAAAAAGATGACTTTTATTTACAAGGCAATAGAAGGTCACTAAAACGTCTCCCTATCACCAAGTAAATAGGTTTCTTGTAGAGGACAACTTCATTTTTGTCGTCGAACGCCTACGTAATGGTTGTCTTGAAGAGAGCATTTTCTCGAAGCTTTTGAGCTCAGCGCGTCGTGTCGCCATCTCCGCGCAAATTGCTTTTGAAAACACAACTAACTGAAAATGAAATACACATTTGCTGACGGGGCTGCGGTGGTCGCTCCATTCCTATTGCTTTTAGGTTTTCCCCGACACATTTTAATGTCGGCACTCATATGGCGTGTGCGTTTGCGGTTTTGAGGAAACTTTAGACGTATTAGAAATTACTTTTTATTAAAATAGAAGTTGTGCCTGCTATATTTCGTTCGAGTGGACTTAATCATTATGTTATAATGAGTTTTAAACAATATATCGGTGAACATCGGTAAACCACCTTAACGATTTGTCGTCTGCGTCTTGGACATGTTTGTGATTTCCTTGCCAAAATTAGAGTACAAGATCACCTTCTATGTTACCAATCCACATGGAAGTAGGAACTACAGAGCATTTCTTTTAAAAATTGTCTACTATTTATATGGCGCTTCCACCACATCGAGCTCCTCAAAATAATAAGCAAAATTTACTATCGAACTTTCTCAAAGCAACAATCATAAAAAAATAAAATATCTTTGTACCATACTAACATGACGCAATAAATATAAAAGACTATTGAATTACTATTTACAACTATCATGCTTACAATAATAATAAAAATAATGATTATTACATTTATACTTTTTATTCATTATTTAAACCTTGACAAATTGTATTATGTATAGTGTAGTAAATAAGCAATATCCATAATATAAACATAAGCGTGAATAACGTTTCAAGCAAACAAAGCTGTGTCATCAGTAAAGGTCGCAGAACCGAAGGTGGTCACGACCCTCGATTTGTAGATTAATCTTTTAATAAGAAAATATTTATTAAGAATTTTTTAAAAAGTTTAGGACTGTAATGTTTTACATTTTAGTCATAGAAATTATAAATAGAAGAAGTTATATGTATTTAAAGACGTTCTTTAATAAATTATCATGTGAAGTTTGCTTTTACATTTAGGTTTTGTTTACTTAGTGACTTAACTACCAATATGTTTGTGGATGTTGATCATTTATTATCTTGGACCAATATCAATCGAAAGGCAAACAACATTTTTAAACATTGGTAAAGTTAAAAATTCCAAACAAACAATTACCCATACCTCGAGTGATTGGCGGTTACATCCCCGTTATCAACAAACATTTATTCAGAGCAAAAACGTTTCCGGCGTTTCCAGCCGGTTCCGAGAAAACCTTTTCCGATAAAGTTTTCTAAAGTTCTGCTGAAAGGATGGGAAGACTTGCAACTCCGCGCGCAACAAATCAATGCCTCCGCCTGCTCAGCTGCCGACGAAGGCTTATTACAGGAGAAGACTTACTTTAGGTAGTATATACTTTCCTCTTTGACTGCGCTAATATCCTCTTTTAATAAACGTAGACTAAAGTTGCATCGTTGATAGAAGCCGCATCGACGCCTTTGAGATGTGGTGGTGGAGAAAGATGTTACTAATTCCTTGGACTGCCTTCCGCACCAATGCGTTCATTCTGCGGGAGCTCAATGTAAAAACTTGACTATCCACCATGTGTCTTCGCAGAATATAAGAGTTCTTCGGGCAAATCGCTCGAAAAGATGGTCACAACCTCGAACAGCTGCTGGCGACAGGCAAGGTTGACGGCAAACGACAAAGAGGGCGCAGCCTCACGAGATGGGCTGATCAAGTCCGATCCTGTCTGGGCGCCAGCCTTCACAAGGCCCTTCACGAAGCTAAAGATCGAAGCTGCTGGAGAGCAATAGTCAGAGAGAGGGTGATTCTGCGGGGGAGTCACGACCCTCAGTTGAAGTCGAAGAAGTTGCATCTAGTTTTAAACCGTCGTTGTCTCGGTTTTGTCAATAAAGATACAGCAATAGTTTACAAATACCGAGTAATCTGGTCCTACCTTCTTAAATCTGATTTTTGCGTACTGATACTTTACTATTTAGTAAAATCCAATATTTTCATCTGAAAATATTATCCTTGATCTAGCAACACCAGAGTTGACAGATGTCAAAGTCAGATATTCATATTTTCTGTGAGTGGGAGAATTGAATCGCTCTAGATAGATGGTGAAAATTTGAAAGTGAGTAAAATCTATTATACATCTCCTAAACTTAAAACTCCTAAGAATGAAAACAAAATGTGATTTTTAAATTGATCTCTCATAAATAAAGGTGATTTTATAACACGTCTGCTTTCTATTACCCTGTCCTATCGGAGCAAAGTAAAAATGACAAAATATTACTATTCTCTATTGAAAAATATATGACAGACTTGTGAAGAGAAATTACGGTGCAAAGTTACGGTGCCTCCTGCCTAAGAACTACTTTGCTCCAAAAGAAATAAAAAAAATTAAATAGTTGGTTACTAAATACAATAATATACTTAATGTCAGGTTAAACTTTAATAGTACTGTTATAAACACAATACATCACATTACTGATTAAAACAAGATTTAAAAGAAAAAATAATTGGAGCAAATTTTGGTGCAAAGTAGGACCAGGTTACGGTAAGTATAATATTAGTCCGGGTTTTAAATAACAATACTAAATAAGAAATCATATTACCTTTAAAAGACCGGCCAAGTGTGAGTCGAATTCGCGCACAAAGTGTTCCGTACCATTGTCTACACAACATTAGACATTATATTATATTCGGTGAATATTTCAAACGTCTACCTGTTGCCGTTATTAATATCGAGAAAAAAACTGCAAAAAAATCACGTTTGTTGTATGGGAGCCCCCCTTAAATATTTATTTTATTCTGTTTTTAGTATTTGTTGTTATAGCGGCAACAGAAATACATCATGTGTGAAAATTTCAACTGTCTAGCTATCACTGTTCATGAGATACAGCCTGGTGACAGACAGACAAACAGGCAAAAAGACTGTAGAGTCTTAGTAATAGGGTCCCGTTTTTACCCTTTGGGTTCGGAACCCTAAAAAGTAGCAACATTACCCTACACCATAGAACAGAAGAAATAGGGCGTATGTTTCGTGCCTCGTACCGATACCTAACCACTTCCTTGTATCTTGAGTTACATGTGACTCTTATCAATGGTTTTTCTATTGTTATATTTTTTGAATAGGGAGGTTATTAAAAGTATAGAAGAGGTCGTTGGCGGCTCGGCTTGCGCTATCGCTACATAATATAATCCCTGAAGGGTTAGTCACAGGCTAGGCAATGAGGACCGTAAAAGCAGTCCTATTGCCATAGTCCACTTTTCACCAAATATCGACTGCACATGTGACAGGTGTTGAGCGCATCGCCGCTCTATGCTGTTGGATGTATGTGCAGTCTTTAGTCCGTTAGTCGCCTTTTACGACAGCCAATGGAAGAGAGGGTGGTAGTATTCTTTTAATGAGCAGCTACAAGACAAAGCGATTTTTCATTTTATAAATTGTGTTAGCAGGTAATTTAAAATTAGTATGATAAAAAAGGGTATCATTTAAGCTATCACCAATTTAAATAGTTTTGTGTTTCTTAAATAATAGGGTTTGCCCGCAAAATAGTAGATTTGTCGCCAAAATGTAGTCACCAAACAATATAAAATCAACTCCAAAATAAATCACCAAAAATCATGGAGATATAGGGTCTAGTCTCTAGTACCAAATAAATGTTTTTGTATGTATTATAATAAGTTTGTCCTAATAAGTATTTTAGCAAACTAATTAAAAGAGATCACCAATAAATCATATATTATGTCACAGAAAATTTCATAATCGTTTCAACCAAAAGAGTCTACTACTTAACTGGACATATGCCTCCCCCAAGGATTTTAATTTCCTCAAGTAGTATACATATATTTAAATAAAATTTCTAGCAGAATAGTAAATAAAACACTTAATTAAAGTCAAAATAATCAATATTTATTCAAAATAATAATCACTAAATAATCAGCGCTGGTTTGTATTTTGAAGGGCGCCCCCTTTTTCTTTTCTGGCCGATAAGCGCCGCGCATTGTATGATCGTACCTAGTTACCTACGTACGACCCATCGTTATTCTCTGCCGTCGCTGAGGCCGGATTGGTAAATTTTTAAAAGCGCGCCAATTTGTCTCCGCCTCTTTGAACATATTTTCATTAAAATTATAAATTTATGTATTAAATTGGTAACGAATACTATTATTTTAATAACTGAACGAAATAAAATGTAACTACTGTATTGGTGACCAAATAACAAATAAAAAGGAGTCGCAGTCACGGATCGATAATCGATTTATTTGGTGACAGAGCTGCCATTCTGAGCACAAAGCTATTATTTAAGTTATAAAACTATTATTATAAGAACGAAGTTTATATTCATCTAATGCACTACAATTTTATTGGTAATGCATCTTTTACTTTACACATATGTTAACATTAATTTGATAATTCATACCTAGGAACACTTTTTTTTATCTGAGAACGAAAATATTCCGTGGCGATAGATCTCTTTAATAGGTGATACAACTTGATGACAAATATAAATTTTGGTGACAAGAAATATAGTCCCCATAAAAAAATACATACATACTTAGGTAAATCACGCCCATTTTCAGGAGGTGTGTAGGCTGGACCATGGATAAAGAAATAAGAAAAGAAAAATTAAAAAGTATAAAACCATTTAAAACAATATACTTACTTATATGCTTTGATTATATACATGTCTAGATAGAGCCTGGCCGTAAAAAAACGTAGAAAAATTTATAGGCCAAAATTGGCCTATCGCGCAATCCTGGCGGTTAGTGTCATTGTGCCGTCAAGCAGTGTTTACCTCTCGCGTTTCGGTGAAATTGTTCGCAAAATGACCGTTTGCTCAGTTAAATTCTGTCGAAACTACAAAAGAAATTTTTTTTCGAAAAGGAAAGTCACGTTTCATCTGTAAGTATCGATAAATTTCAAAGAAAATTTAAAGTTTAACAATAATAACGGCCATGTATGCGTAGTGTTGCTGGTATCAAAATGTTGAATTCCCATTATTGGTGGCAGAATATAAAAGTAGGTTTAAATATAATAAGTATGATAAAAATACTCAGTCTTGTAAGTTAGTATATAAGAAAGTGAATAAATCCTTTTCCTATTCGATGCCGAATGTTTGTAAATATATTACTGTCATTTGTGCAAATGTCTAGTTTCACTAGGATTTTTACTGTTTTTTGAAAGAACGACACAATAGTTAACTGTTTTCTTGTGAATGTCTCTCAAGAAAAAGTAAAATCCTACTGCAACTAGGTATAACAGTAATCTGTTTACAAACATTCGTCATCTAATTTGGCTGGATTATAGGTTCCGTTCTAAAACAAGAAAAAATATAATTACCTACTGTAATATTTTATAATACTATTATTATAAATTGTTATTCTGGTATGGTATCATAGACCTAAATATTCGACTTTCAAATCGGCAATACTTACTTTCTAAAGCTCCCTAAAATTTTTACTCCGATTTGAGTATACTTTTGTAGAAAGTGCATAGGATTAAAGTGGCATGGTGGTTTTCCGGCGGATTATCGTTTTACAGAACTTTTTACAGAAAAGCGATTCGGCAAAATTATACAAGGGTGAGTGTGACTCACCTTGATTTTTAATTGTAGCTAGATCCAAACAAGCAAAGGATTTTGCCCATACAGCCTTACAAAGACTAGATCCACGACAGGCAAAGGAATCTCCCAACTGCCAAATAAAGAGTGAGGAAAAGTTCGGTGTTATTTAACTCCTTTCACACAATGAACTGTCGCGCGTGCAAGAAGGCTTTAAATCCCAAAGAGTTTTTGAAATGTCGACTTTGCGTCGGCAAATACCATCGAGAATGTATAACTTATTCTACTACTAAACTGACCAAAGAACAATTATCAAACTGGCTTTGCCCTACATGCCTGAGCACCACCCGCCGTCTGCGTACTAACGACAGCACACCAGCACGCCCAGGCACATTACTGCCCCGCACTGAAGATATTCTGAACATGTCTTGCGACGAAAACAGCAACTCCGCTAATTCACCTGAAGAACCACAGCCGGCGCCCTCCGGCGTTGTCATAAACACGCGTGAAGAAATCACGATGGACAAAATCAGTGCTCTTTTCGATGAGCGGCTTAGCGCGTCCCTGTCAGTCTTTATTTACAACTTTCGAAAGGCTCTGAGAGAGGACGTCAAGGAGATGGTGAAATGCGACATGGAGTCCGTAGTGAAGTCCATTAAGGACGACTTCAGCGCCACCACAGACTTTATTTGCGCCGAACAGAATTCACTACGCTCGGATTTAGAAAAAAACATCAATATTATTAAGGAGCTTGAGATTGAGAAAGCCACGCTTCAGACTGAGTTAGCAAGATTAAACTCTCGACTAGCAGGAGTTGAAAAAATCTCAAGAAATTGCAACATCGAATTGCAGGCAGTACCCGAGCGCAGAACAGAAAATGTCCTATTTCTACTCAAGAAACTATGCGACGTTTTAAAAATACCTATTGAGGATGGGCAAATCAGCGCCTGTCGAAGAGTAGCCAAATACAACCCTGACTCGAAAAGGCCCCGTAACATTGTTGTGAGCTTCACAACACCGCGTATAAGAGATCTGGTTCTATCCGCGGTGCATAAATATAACAAATCTCACCCTGGCCGTGGACTGCTTTCCTCTGACATAGAAATTCCAGGTGATCCATGCAGAATCTTCATTTCAGAACATTTGTCTCCAGAACAAAAGTCTTTACATGCAGCTACAAGAATAGCAGCCAAGGAACACAACTTTAAGTACGTGTGGATAAGATATGGCCAGATTTACGTACGCAAGGAGGACTCATCTGGCGCACTCCTTATCAAGAACCATGACTCCCTCAATAAACTGCGCTAGTGTCAATAGTTTTAAGTTAGGTATTTCTTGTACGTTTGGTCTTAGACATATGGTGCCAAATCTCATCCTTGATGTATAGTATTCTATATCAGAACTTAGGCAGAGCTAGATCTAAGCTCAAAGACATTTATTTGAACTTATTAACTAGTAACTATGATATTATATGTATGACTGAAACGAATTTCGACGGTGGTATCTATGATGGCGAACTGATAGACGATCGCTATAATGTTTTTAGACGGGATCGCGAATCAACATCCTCAAAAAAACTGAGTGGGGGGGGGATTCTAATTGCTGTAAAAAGTCACATTGGTACCATCCGAAGAACATCGTGGGAGAGTGAGGTTGAGGATCTTTGGGTTACCATTTTGCCTTGTAACTCTAGTGAAGCAAGTTTACATATTTGCCTCTGCTACCTACCACCAAGCTTAATAATCAATGATGTTGCCACATTTCACAACAACACACAAAGTATTATACTTAACTCGTCGTATGGCGATAATTTCCTATTGTTAGGCGATTTAAACACAGCTGAGATTACCTGGGAGAAGCGGGATAATGACAGCGCCTTGACACCGTCTAACCCACGCGATAGCAGAGCTGTTTTGCTCATGGAAACGATGAGCCTTTGCAACCTGTCACAGCTTAACTCTATTCCCAACAATAACAACCGATTTCTTGACATTGTTCTTTCCACTTTACCAAACTCCACTGTCACGGTCACTGTGACCGATCCACTCTGCCGTGTGGATCAACATCACTTAGCTTATTCCATCAAAATTCTCAGCCTTAAAAGGGACAAACCCTTAAAACCACTGCACAATAAACGATACAACTTCAACAAATGTGACTACACTAAAATAAATTTAGAATTGAATCGTATTAATTGGGAAAAATTGTTTCTGTCACACGATATCAATGATTGTGTGGATTGCTTCTATGATACGGTTAATGAGATCATAACAAGACATACTCCTCTGACTAAAAACCGTTCGGAAAAGTATCCGCTTTGGTATAGCCACGCACTAATTCGCTGTTTAAGGGAGAAGAATAAGTGTCACAACCGTTTTAAAAAATTTGGTAATCCCCGCGACTATGACACCTTTTCTTTGTTGCGAGCCAGATGCAAATCTCTAGTCAGAGAATGCTACGGAACATACCTGTCCTCAGTCGAGGAATCTGTAACCGAAGATCCAAAAGTATTTTGGCGCTATGTCAACGACAAGAAGAAGGGGCGCGTTACGATACCTCATTCAATGTTCTACAAAGATAAGTCTTCTTCCGACGGTCAAGGTGTTTGTGAGCTCTTTTCAGAGTTCTTCGGTTCAGTCTTTGAGAGAGAGCCTTCCTCTCATTTGACTTTGCCATTGAACTTACCTGATGTTTGCAACTTTACCCTATATAATCTAACAATAAGTGAGCAAGATATAGTCTCAAAAGTAAAACGTCTAGACGTTCGTAAAGGCCCTGGTCCAGATAATTTACCTCCAAGGTTTATAAAGGAGTGCTGCAATGAATTATCTGTTCCGCTAGCAATATTATTTAATAAATCGCTTACAGCCGGTGTTTTTCCTACCAGGTGGAAATTTGCACATATCATTCCTATATTTAAGTCTGGAAAAAATACATCCTGTACTAACTATCGTCCCATTAGTATCCTTTCTTGTGTCGCCAAACTCTTCGAGTCACTAGTATATCCTTCTCTTTATAGTCATCTAAATACATATATTTCCAGTAAGCAGCATGGGTTTGTCAAGAAAAGGTCCACTCTTAGTAACCTTCTAGAATTTAAAAATTATCTTAGTCAAGTGTTCGCTACAGGTGGACAAGCTGACGCCATATATCTAGACTTTAGCAAAGCATTCGACAAGGTCGATCACTCATTACTTTGTAATAAACTCGCTCATTACGGTATCCATGGGTGCCTGCTACGATGGATTACATCTTATCTGAGCAACCGTAGTCAACTTGTCACGTTGAAGGGTTTCTGTTCCTCCCCAATACCTGTCTCTTCTGGAGTCCCACAGGGCTCGCACCTGGGACCTCTCCCACTTTTTTAAATGATCTGATTAGCCGCCTCTCCTGTCCTGCTCTATTATACGCAGACGATCTGAAGATTTTTACTGATATTGAGGACGGCAAACAGCACAAGATGCTTCAGGACGATCTCCTGGTGGTTTCGGAGTGGTGTAGGGAAAATAAAATGAGTCTCAACGTAGACAAATGTTGCATAATCTCATACACAAATAAGAAAAACAAAGTTATCCTACCATACCATCTAAACGATAAGTTGCTGAACAGGATCGATATTGTTAAAGACTTGGGGGTTCTTTTTGACGAACAGCTAACTTTTCGTCCCCACTTTGAACACATCTTGAAACAGAGCAACAAACGGTTGGGATTTATTATAAGATCTACCAAAGACTTCAGAACACCACAAAGCGTATTGTCGCTCTTTTTTAGTCTCGTAAGAAGTGTTCTTGAATACTGTTGCCCAGTCTGGAGTCCCTATTACCATATCCACATAGACAAAATAGAAAAAGTGCAAAAAAACATATTAAAATACCTTTCCCGTAAGCACAAATTCAATAGATCACTGAAACACTATGATGAGAGGTTGTCCAAGTTCAAGATGATACCGCTGGAGACACGAAGAAAGCGTTACGACTTACTCTGTTTACATAAATTAAATCATTCTAAGATTGCGATACCAAATCTTCTTTCTTCCATTAACCTAAATACACACTTCAGAACCCGTTCACCAAATATATTTGCACTAAAGGTATTCAAAAATACCCTTAAATACACATCTTTTTATAACCCCATATCTGGAATGTGTCGGACCTACAACGAACTTATACGCAGTGGCAAAGACGTAGACATATTTAATGACCGATTCCCTTTATACAAAAGAAATATTTCGCACATACTCGGAGCCGAAGTATTCTCGGCTCACAAGTAGTAAATTGGATGTACAAAAAAAATATATATAAATATTTTTCGCGGAAGGCAGTGTGGGGCGCTGGGTGATTCTGAGTCACTCTAGTTATTCAGCGCTTTGCATTGTTTTCTATAAATTTTCATAGATATTTTAAGAATTTCTCACTTTTATGTTTAATGTTATTGTTTTAACAATTTGAATGCAAATTTTGTCGAGAACAAATTCTGCTCGTTGTAATTTTTTCACTTTTTTAGTTTGTAATTTGCTTCTATTTTGTATTCGCTGTAATAATTTCACTGTCACTGTGTACACTGTTTCTTAGGTTATTGTCAAGCTCAACCTGAAATGCCAAGTATGTTGTCTTATATGACTGTAACCTGTATGTGTACCTAAACAAAATAAATAAATAAATAAATATCGATATTTGAAACGAATAAAAAAAATATTATGTTTGAAATGGAATGTACGTAAGTATTTATGTAAGAAGTGTGTGTTTAAGAATATGTATGTAGGAGATGGTAGTATGTATGCTTTAGAGCTCGATGGCGCATCGGCTAGCACGTTCGGCTTGCGATCTTGCCCGCTAAGCAACTTTCGCAATGCCGGGTCACTGGATGGGTGACCAAATTTAAAACATCTCGAGCTCCTCCGTGCTTCGAAAGGCACGTTAAGCCGTTGGTCCCGTTTGTTGTCGTAAGATGACAGTTGTTAAAACCCACCAACACGCATTGGGCCAGCGTGGTGGGTTATGGCCCAATATTCCCACGTGCTATCTCCACGTGGGAAGCGTGCGCCCAGCAGTGGGACGTTTATAGGCTGATGATGATGATGACGATGTTTGAGAAAGTGCGGGTGTATGTTTGTGCCCCTAAAAGGTCAATATTTCTCGTCTCATGTAGGTAGACTATTGGACACGGATATTGATGTGCAGTAATCACATTATGTAACCTTTACAACTGTTCGACCACATAGCAAACATTTTAATTTTCAGATTTCCAACTGATCCGGTAGAAAGAAGTCGTTGTCGAAATATTTAACTATAAGGTTTCAACATAATAAGAAATTAGAGAACATGAAAAATGATGTAACATTCAAACGAAAGTTATTTAAGAAACAAATACAAAGAGAACGCCATTAATTGTTTTGATTTTAATTTAAAATATTTAAATTTCTAATTAAAAAATCAATTTTGATTAAGTATTAAATGTAAATCATCCTGCCTGTTGCTTCTATTTCGTCCCTATTACAAACATATCACACGCACGCAGGCTTCCATTTGCGCATTATTTTATTGTAGGTACTCGCCCTCGCCTTCAGTCATCCATTTTTTCTAAACACACCAGCTTCTTTTATGCGTTATACCCAATGATGTTACAATAAAAAGAGGTAGATGTGTTACATGTGCCAAAAAGTGGCAACAGAAAACTATGCTAATTGGCTTACCTTAAGCGTAGTCTCACAAAAGCGTTAGCAGTGTTGACACTTTGACAGTGTCAGTTTGCATGTATTTGTTTCCGAAAATTAATTAAAAATATGCTGTCCTGTGTCATGCGAACTACATAAAAGGTCATGAAATTATATATCATGAGTGGCATGCGTGAGTTTAAATTTTAATTGATTTAAGTTCTTATTATTTATCAACTACAAAATGTCAGAATATATTGTGACATAAAAATATAGAGTGCGACAGCAAATTGACATGTAATTCGAAATGACACAGCGCTACATGTATCTGTCTTGTTTACGCTCTTACTAGTTGTCATGCTATCTTGCTCACACTTTAGAATACGGTCAAGTTAACTCGGCAGATGCGGCCATATGAGATCATCGACTAGAAGTGACAAGTTACCTCGGCCGTATAACATCGTAATATTTAGTGAGTATAGCGCATGCTCAGGTTTTCGTATGTACGACGCTTCGGTCCATTATTGAAATCATATTAGTACTGACATAACCTATCTACCTCTTTTTAACATAATATCATTGGTTATACCTACTTAAACGATGTGTCAGATACGCGGCTGTCACGCACACTTCAAATTCAATACAAAAACCGGGCGGATTTTGAGAAGCGGTTGTACCGCGATGCTCCGTCTAGACATGTAAATAGTCAAAGCTTATATGATATAAAAGGTTGTCGCGAGATTTAAGTAAGTACTCGTATTTACAATTTTAATAGTTAAAATTAATCACATCAAGTTATTTAATTTACTTGTTTAGGTAGGTACTTACACAAATAAATCTCGCGACAACCTTTTATATCATATAAATTGTGTAATGACGTTATAAGTTGATAGTAAAAGTTATTTTTTTTATTTTTAGTACATTTAAAAAGAACTTGTTTTTTAAAAAGGTTTATACTTTTAATTTTTAGTTATCCCTGGACGTCCGCCATATTAGATTTAGAGTGACGTCACTTTATTTTTCGAGATATTCTCAGCAAGCCGTTTTATTTGATACCCATATTGTAGGAATGCATTAATAATAATTAGTCTGCCGTCTTGGGTGTGCCGCCATCTTGGATTAAAAATGACGTCACAATTAAATCCAAACTGAACGTAAATACATTTCAGCTCAATCGGTTGAAGATATCTGCTTCACAATTGAGTTGCAAGATTCCACCCTAACAAACATACATGGCAAGTTATATAAAAGCTTGTAACTTGTAAAAAAAAGACACATTTCTGCGTCGATATATTGTAAGTTCATAATCGATTTACTTTTTTGCATTGTATATTACATTTTTTCAAAAGTGATGAAATACTGGTTTCATTGTATAAAAGTTACATTCGAATATTTAAGTCATTGTGTCAGTAGCTCAATAAATTGGAAGACTAGTCGCCCTAAATTGCAAAAGTTCGTAGATTTAATTAACTCTTTAACAGTCAGTGGGATAGTAAATTTCCAACAAAATTTGAAACTTATTCCCTTATTAAGGTTGAAAATCAGTGAAAACTTATAACACGCCGTGGTTATTAATGGGTTAAGACCCACATGAGAATGTCGTATTTATTAAAGCTAAAGTATGCAAGTACAGGGGTCTAGGCTCCGAATATGATTTTGTCCCATTCGGTGTCGAGACCCTTGGTCCGTGGCGTCCTAGTGCTATAAGGCTTTTTAAGGAAATGGCAAAAAGGTTAGTAGACATCACAGGAGACCGAAGAACTGGCAGCTACCTCGGACAAAGAATTAGTCTTGCTATTCAACGGGGGAACGCTGCCAGTATCTTCGGAACCTTGCCTAAAGGGACTCCTTTTAATAATATTTTTTAGTTTTTATATTATATTTTTTAAGATTTTTTGTTTTAAGTTCATTGTTCTTAAATTTTTATATTCCTTATTATACCAACTACTTTTTGTTTTTTTGAACTTTATTCCGTTTTTTCACACAAACCTAGTCCTGACAATTACGGACACAACAATAAAAGAATCAGCCAAAACGATTGATACGTTCTGAAGTGATGCGCGTACAAACATTTCGGCATTTGATTTTTACAAATTAATATAAATCATCAATTATATTATAAGCATTCACGGGCACTTATTTACTACAAAACTGATAAAATAAAAAAACTAAAATTTTGTTTAATCTAATCCAACTATGACGTGACTTTTTCTCCCTTTATACATAATAAATCCTTTTTTGTTTGATAACTCTGCAATACAGTGCAAACTGTGGCAATGTGTATATTGTTCTGTGATAACAACTGATTCAAGATGACCGCCTATGCGTTCGTCAAAACTGTTCACTAAAATTAAATAACTTAAAGACCGAGACAAAGATATGACCATTGTAATAGTATGTAGTGTACCCCGTGTAAAAGTTTTCCCACCTTACCCACCCATTAAGCCTGTCACCAGTTCCGATTTTAGGAGAGCTGAAAGGAACCTTCATCCATTTTAGTAACAAAACTTACAGTGTAATTTCACAATAATAAAGGTCAACAGACGACGTGAAACGACCTTTAAGAGTAGCTGGAACTGTAAGTAGTCGCGACCCATTTAGGAGCATTATGGGGATATCGCAAAATGTGGAGTTCGCAAAACGGGGATTTCTCAAAATGGGGAGTTTGCGGAACGGGGACGTGTACACTCAGGTAAAAAATGTGTTGATTAAGTCGCAGGCTGAATCTAGTTAGAAATAAAAACATTTTTTAACTCAAACATTGTTTAATATCAAAACATAAGAATACCACCGTAGTACTAATAACCGACTACAAAAGCATTGCCGGGGCGTTCGTCGACGCTCGCGAGCCGCGGGCTGGAATGTGATTCATTCCTCGGAAACTCGGGATGTCGGAAGCAACGTGTTGTTGCTAAGCTTAAATTACATACTTACATAGGTTAACAGCTATATCTCCAAAAGGTTAGTCAGAGACTAGGCAAAGGGGACCGCATAAGCAGTCCACTGTCATAGTCCACTTTTCACCAAATTACAACTGCAGATGTGCTCAGCGTGATAGGTGTCGAGCCCATCGCTGCTCTATGCTGTTGGATGTTAGTCCGTTAGTCGCCTTTTACGATACTCAAGGGAAGAGAGAGGATGATAGTACTTTTATTAAGAAACCGCTTTACCACATGGCTTAACTATTAACTGCTGGCATAATCAAATATTTACTTCTTGAATCTCTCTATCTATATAATAAGTCTCCTCCTTTTTATGCCATTATTTTTCAGTCCTGTGCCCGCCCTCAAAGACATTGCCAAGCGTATGGCAATTATCTTCTCTGAGGAGGCAGAGTGATAGGACAGGGTTGCACAAAAGATCCCAATGTGTCGAAGTGCTGCTGCGAGAGGGAGACCTCTACAGATCCCATTAGATAAGATAAGTCCTGTGCCAGCCTAATGAATACAGCTTATATAAACGTTTTCCCTCTAATTTATAAACGTGGACTAAAGGTTGAAATAGGCTTAAACTTGATGCTGTATTATTTCTCTTAACAAAAGCAGATACAGGCAGCATATGTCTTAAAACATGTTTTAATTTAGTCCACGTTTCGTAGTAACAGGGTACTATGTTTTAGTCTAGCGTAATGTCTATAATTATTTAAACAAATGTCTAAAATGAAGCAAAATGTTATAAAATTATTTGAACGGCGTAGGTTGGGCAGAAATAATTGCAGGGAAAACTGCTGTTTTCTGCAGGCCGTATTTGCGAAAAACAGAACAAACACATAACAGAAGAGAGGAGTGGTTAACAAGACTTTTCAGAAAGTGTTCCAGGTATGAAAAATCTTCGTACTCGACTTCGTTAACGGTCTCTTTACACCCCGTCCCGTATGTAATCTGGGCGGTGACGAAATTAAAATTTATCGGTGTGCTTAGGAAGGCACAATAAAGCTGTTGGTTACGGTGGTTATCGTGAGATGATAATCATAAAAACATATTAACACGCAATGGGCTAGGCGTTTAGGTTTATGACCCGATCTCTTCATGTGGTAGGTACTGCCGTTACTGTGGGAAGACCAGAACCCACCAGTGGAATGTTTAAAGGCAAGGATGCTGATAATGATTTAGTCTTAAATACATATAATCTCGACTATTATCCCCGAAGGGTTAGTCAGAGACTAGGCAATGAGGACCGCAAAAGCAGTCCTCTGCCATAATCCGTTTTTCACCAAATAGCGACTGCATATGTGCTCAGCGTGACAGGTGGTGAGCCCATCGCCGCTCTATGCTGTTAGATGTATGTGCAGTCTTTAGTCCGTTAGTCGCCTTTTACGACACCCAAGTGAAGAGAGGGGGTGGTAGTATTCTTTCGCCGCTACGCGACACGGTTAATAGTATAGAATAGTCGTAATAGTATGGAATAGTCGTAATAGTATGGAATAGTCGTAATAGTATGGAATAGTGTATGCTTATCTTTAGTACAGAAATTATTTTTGTTGTTCTTTTTCACATAGTTACGATTAAAGAAAATCATCACCACTATGTAAGGGCCCTACTATGAGTCTCTCGCTAGGGGCAGAGCGATGTTATATATTTCGCACAACAAAATCAAAATAAACTCATTAGAGTACAAGGATAACTATTAATTGAATACCTATTAATTGTAGTTATAACTTGATTTCAATGATTTGTATGGTGGAGACCTTTGCCCAGCTTTATAGAACAGTATAGACTAATTACGTCTACCATGTTGTTTGTTGTCTTTGTTATTCTTAGTTTTTAGCATAGCACTGTGGCAATTAAGAACTGGACCGCCTGCTTAGAGCATTAAGTTGGTTTAATGCTCTAAGACCGCTTGGCACGGGTTGTAATCACGGACTGAATCGTAGAGGTGTTAACTTGCAAAAGTACATATATTTGTATGTTTGCGACAGAAAGGTAGGGGTGGCGCCACACTTCTGCTCTGTGGGCGGCTCTTTTTTTGAATACTGACGATGTGAAGGAAAGAATGAAAAGAAAAGTCTTCGGTGTGTAACGGTACAGAATGAATGGTATCCGTCCGTTAGTAAGGAATGTATGGGAGTAGCACTAAAATAAATATTAATACGTAGCACCATTAATATAATAAGCATGAAAAGGGAATAATAAACTAGCTTCGTGTTAGGTTGGCAATGGGCTTTATCTTTATTTTGAATTTCGCGGGGACTGCTCTGTGTGGCCTTGTGACATAGGCGTAGGTTGGCAAGCCGGTAGACATACGGGCGGGCGCCACCTATGGTCGGAATACGGAACTTTTTATAATTGCACAAAATACAGGATTATTGGCTTAAGTGGATGATTATTGAGAGGGAATTGTTAATAGAAGGCTACATTTAGATATTCAAAGATGTAATATTGGCTATCTGACGAGATTTGGTTGGATTATGGAAACACTTTAGAATTGCGCGGCGGACGGCGGCAATGAGCGAGCGAGAGGTTGGGAAAAAGATAGAAAGAGAGGTAGGATGTTATCTCCACGTGGCGCAACGCGAAGTTCGCGTATAACAAATAATAAGCGACGCGAAGGCGAGGCGCATCGGGAAACAGCTAGCGATTGGTTGAAGGGAAGAAAAGCGAAAAGTTGGAGAGGGATGTAAGGCGCGCGTGGCGCGAAAGTTAAGATGCTTGGGAGAAGGGAGGAAAATTAGCGGGCATTCAATTTTGAGACGTCAGAGGCGCGGTCCAATTTAAGAGTGCGGTAAATACTCATACGGGAAAGCGAGCGTCCGTGCGATTTTTAGCGCGCTAAGTGATATTCGAGTTGCGATTTTAACTAACATTGGTTGTGAAATTGAAAGTGATTAATAAAGTAAAACTATTGCGATCGCAACTTGAATCCGTTAACGAAATGATGTATTTCGGGGTATATTGGCGAAAACGCATAACGGTGGCAACGAAACCAATATAGCTTTCAACAGACTTCGGTCTAGATGACCTTTGACTGTATTTAATAAGGTCGGCGTTTTCTATTATTACGCTAAACAATACACTATCTTCGACGGAGTAATAGGGGAGAGACAGTTGTCTCCCTAGTGAAAGTTGAAGATAGGTCAGACACCATTTAGCTGGAGGTAGACCCGTATGACCCAGTCCAATTTCGAGTCTACCTCCGTACACACAGTGTAGTGATAGGAATAACACACTGAGTATACTGGCTCGACTGATAGTACATTTAGAAGTCAGTTGCTTGCAGGGGCGACTCGGCTTACACAACTCACCACGAAATTAAGTTAAATGTGGCTTGGGCCTAGATTGCAAGGTACACAAGTAGGGACTGTTAGTTCGACAAAATATAGGCATTTCAAGTGAGGAAAGCTGTAGGAATCTATAGGTAGGCGGTTCTATATAATTGTTATGAGGAAGTGGGAGGACAGTATGGTGCGAGCACGCTGGGCGTACATAAACTCGGTACGTGGGCCGCGGGGCCAGGCTAGATTAATACGGACTAATAAGGTGGGGATAATTAAGTTGCGGTGTTAAATAAAATTTACGATGAAGTGATGTGGGTCCTATCTAGGCATGTAATCTGTTACCGTAGGCCGATAAAATTCTAATTGTTTCCCTAAAGTTGTTACCAATTATTTATTCATTTTAAATAATTTACAGAAGTATGATAATATCGTACCATCATTACTTTGGAATACCAAAAAGGTCTAGACTGGTTTCCTATTACAAGAAAAATACTAAAAGTTATAGCAAATAAGCATAGCTGTACTGTGATGTTTGATTTCTAATACTGAAATGACCAAACAGGCATTTTTAGCTTTCCCTGGGGTGCGATACGGCCTTATATTGCTACACTCTTCAAAGTATTAAAAGTATACATCCGATACCTATTAGTAAAATATAAGCTGATACAAACTGAACAACTAAAACCAGTTTAGAACCTAGGATAATTCGTTGAAGGAAGACATTGCAAGCTATGAGCTTCTAATAATCTGAAACATAGAAATAATTGATTGATAACAACCTGCTAATTAGCCTGATAATGGTCTACTAATACCATTTGAATTCACCTTAATGGTCAAAGACCTTTTAAGATATGTAAGTACTTACTTGTAATAATATGAAACATAGAAATATTTGATGGGAACAATCTAAATCAATCAGACTAATACCTAGTACAATCTAATTTATACCTATTAAAGTGAGTGAAGGATAACTCCTAAGTGTAATTGATTCAATTATTAACAGGGATAATTACCTGATTTACTACCTACTAAAAACATACTAACTATGATTTAGTAGGCTATCAAATTAACCACTCAGTCTGAGAGACAGGGGTGGAAGTTAATGGAGAAATAATTAACTTAAGTTCACTTCCTAAAAGTCAAGGATATTGAATAAATTAAACATCCTTTAATAAACTTGAGATGTACTTATACTTTATAAGATATGTATAATGAACACTAAGAGTAAACCAAAGTAATTTACTTCAAATGATAGTATTCTATTTAAGTTCACTCCCTAAAAGTCAAGGATATTGAATAAATTAAACATCTTTTAATAAACTTGAGATGTACTTATACTTTATAAGATCTGTATAATGAACACTAAGAGTAAACCAAAGTAATTTACTTCAAATGATAGTATTCTATTTAAGTTCACTTCCTAAATGAGTAGGATATAGAACAAATCAAACATCCTTTAATAAACTTAAGATGTGATAATCTGCCAATGCAGCCAATCCAATGTAGTTATATTGGAACTTTATAAGACCTGTATAATAAATACTAAGAGTAAATAAAAGTAATTTTACCTGTATTAATAGCATTCTATTTTAGCCACCGCCTGAAGTGGCGTTTGAATAAATTATCCACCCTTTATAGAACTGAATATTAATTTTCTAATAAGACAAAAGGACAGTCAGTTAATATTGTTACATTGTGATCTATTTATAACGGACACAATAATCAGAGAAATAAGTGTGTCCGGTTGAATGCTGGCTTACCACCTCAGTTCAATAAGTGATGTCATAAGACATAAGTTATTGCATTGAATAATTAAGTTCTTAATGTGAAAAGGATATTTGGATGATAGCAAGCCTTGAGATAAACTCTATTGATTTATGTGGAATAATAAGAATTTAAATTGCTAACACATAGTTCATAATGTAAAATTAAATTAAATTTTGAGGAGAGATGTAAATTCTCAGTTTTAAGGAATTAAAGGCACAAGCTAATAATTAAAGTTAAAGCCAATGTGACGGAGCCATAGTTAAACAATGAGATGAAAGGCACGCTATAGGGCGGCGGTTGGGGCCCGTAAATTGCACAAGACTCTTATATTTCCACCAGACTTTTATATTTCCACAAGACTTTTAAACTTCCACAAGACTCTTATATTTCCACCAGACTTTTATATTTCCACATGACTTTTATGTTTCCACAAGACTCTTATAATTCCACAAGACTTTTATGTAAATTGCACAAGACTTCTTATGTATCAGGCTACTGTTAATAAATAATAATACCTGCATGCTAAGCTATCATCTGATTATCTCTGAGTGGTTACAAATCTTCCCCGCAGCTGCAGTGAAGGATTTAGGTCACAGTTCAGACGGAGTCATTGCTAGGCTACACATATCTATGATATGATTTATAGACTGGTAGGTAATTAGGTCAGGAGAAAATAATTTAACACAGGGATAAGCCAATTACTAAACTTTCACGAAAGAACTTGAGTTACTTAAATGCGGTTAACAACGGAGGGTTCACTAGACGATCTGGCCAAAATAGTATTTATTATAATATTACATTGCTTGACTGAAATTCACTGCAAATAGAATTAAGCTATGCTAAGGTTACAAACACTACGCACTCCACAAAACTCAAAACACAACCATTAGATTGTAGGTAAATTAGGTTAAATAGTTTTAAGAATTAGATAATTAGTTAAGTTAAGGTAAAAGCGGCGATGATGTGTGTATGTATTATAAGGTAGACTAAGGTAGAGATTTAGGTGGGTGGAGAGGTTACAGGTGAGAGTTTCTTGTTGATTATTATCAGTACAAGAAGTCTTACGAAAAGATAGCGTAGTCTAGGGTAGGTAGTGTAGGTTTCGCACGGTGGTAAGATTCTATCCAGCATCCGACTGCATAGCGACTACCCTAACACCTACTTCTGCCGCCAAGCAGCACTGTTTTACATTGCTGCGTTCCGGTTACAAGGATACTTGATCTAGTGAAATTGCAGGGCATAAACGCATGAGAACTGAAACTACAGGGCTGGTAACACGCATGATGTCCTCGGTGTGTCGCGAGCGTCTAGAGCCCCCTCTTCACATAGGCAGACGCATCCGCAGTCGTCATCTGCGGATGCGTCTGCCGACATGTAGGGGGGTGATTTGCGCGTTTGTGGTAGGTATTTAACGTCTGCAGACTCTGCAGACTCTTTATACCTGCCACAGACGCGCAAATCACCCCCCTGCACGTCGGAAGACGCATCCGCAGATGACGTCTGCAGATGCGTCTGCCTATGTGAAGAGGAGGCTTAGGAGCGGCACCGGCGGTAACCACTTACCTTCAGGCGGACCGTATGCTCGTATGCCGGGGTTAGCAACGTAAAAAGTGGACTTATTAATTGAGTGTTACGACATTCTAACTGAAACATTTTCAAACAAAGTAAATAAATAAATAAACTTTCCTACACTCACACCAATTATCTAGCCCAAGAGAAGCTTCAAGTCAAAGTCAAGTCAAAATATATTTATTCAATAAACTCAATTAATAAGTACTTTGAAACGTCCAAATATTTTTTAACCTACCACCCATTCAGGACATCATTTTTTAACAGTGGCAAAGAACGGGCGCAAGAAACCACAGCGCACAGAAGCAACGACATTTACAAAAAAAATATATGTCGCTACCAGGTCATCAAATACAAAATATGAATTTGAATGTATATAGTTAAATTAAATATGTATAGTGTACTATATAAATTAATTATAGACAATTAGAAATAGCTGTTGGAGTACTTGGAGTATTTCAGACCTACGCTGTTTTGTCTTCTGTATAATCTGACACTTTATAATAAGCTTTTTTATAAAGCTTTTCTTTGATTTTGATTTTAAATTTATCAAGATCTAATTTCTGAATATTATTTGGTACTTTGTTGTATAATCGTACACACAGACCCTTAAAAGAATTATTTATTTTATGGAGCCTAGTATAAGGTCCGCTAATTTGTTCTTACTTCTAGTGTTAAATTTGTGAATATCACTGTTTTTTGAAAACATATCAATATTTTTATGAACATACATCAGATTTTCATAGATAACAAAATAAAATGTAATGTAAGGGCTAAAAGCCTATATATAGCCTTCGGGAAGCCTGTAGCACTGTAAATGGGTTAATGTAGAAAAAAGGTACGTTTTGCGAAAGGTGCATTTTGCGAAAGGGGCATTTTGCGAAAGGCACATTTTGCGAAAGGTGTATTTTGCGAAAGGTACATTTTGCGAAAGGTACATTTTACGAAAGGTTCATTTTGCGAAAGGTGCATTTTGAAAAAGGGACATTTTACGCATGTGGTGCATTATGCGAAAGGTACATTCTGCGACTGAACTACTATTTTGCTTAGTGACTATTAAAATTCTTAAAATATATAAGTAGGTATTTGTACAAGTCAATGTAAGATAAATATTTCGAACTATTTCTATTGAATTTATACGCAAACATCGCGTTTGTAAAATAAAAGTTGATACATTTACAGTAGAATAGTCGCGTCGTATGTAATTGCATATTTTTAGATTTAATAAAATTTTGTTGTTCCAATACAATGTGTAACAATGTGTATGCATGAGACACTCAAAATCCTTTATAGGCGAAAACGCCCTAGGACGGAGTAAGATCATATTATGCGGAGATAATAAAAGACAGGCCCGTATAATCATCGGTGCCCTGTCTGAGGAGTCAAAGTCAAAGTCAAAGTCAAAGTCAAAATATATTTATTGAATAAACTCAATTAATAAGTACTTTGAATCGTCCAAATCTTTTTTAACCTACCACCCATTCAGGACATAATTTTTTAACTGTGGCAAAGAATGGGCGCAAGAAACCACAGCGCACAAAAGCAACGACATTTACAAACAAAAAAAAGAGTATGTTGTTACCAGGTCAATAGAAAATATGAATTTAAAAAATAAAAAAAATGATGCAATACAAAATTACAATACAATGTAGTATCAATTAAATAAAGACAATTAGAAATAGCTTGTAACCTCCCCAGCTCTCTATAATTGCTACACCTAAATCTATAAATTCTCAATACCTAATCTAAACCTAAATCTAAACCTTTTCCACCTATATGCCTAGCTACCTTATAATACATACACACATCCTCGCCGCTTTACCTTAACTTAAATTATTATCTAATTCTTAAAACTAATTAACCTAATTTATCTACAATCTAATGGTTGTGTCTGGAGTTTTGTAGAGTGTGTAGCGTTTGTATGAAGATGGAACCTTAGCATAGCTTAATTCTATTTGCAGTGAATTTCAGTCAAGCAATGTAATATTATAATAACTACTATTTTGGCCAGATCGTCTAGTGAACCCTCCGTTGTTAACCGCATTTAAGTAACTCAAGTTCTTTCGTGAAAGTTTAGTAATTGGCTTATCCCTGTGTTAAATTATTTACTCCTGACCTAATTACCTACCAGTCTATAGATCATAACATAGATATGTGTAGCCTAGCAATGACTCCGTCTGAACTGTGACCTAAATCCTTCACTGCAGCTGCGGGGAAGATTTGTAACCACTCAAAGGTAATCAGATGATAGCTTAGCTTGTAGGTATTATTATTTATTATCAGTAGCGTGATACATAAGAAGCCTGGTGCAATTTATGAGCCCCACCGCCGCTCCATAGCGTACTGTACATCTCATGGTTTAATTACAGTTCCGTCACATTGGCTTTAACTTTAATTATTAGCTTGTGCCTTTAATTCTTTAAACTGAGAATTTACATCTCTCCTCAAATTTAATTTCATTTTACATTATGAACTATGTGTTAGCAATTTAAATTCTTATTATTCCACATAAATCAATAGAGTTTATCTCAAGGCTTGCTATCATCCAAATATCCTTTTCACATTAAGAACTTAATTATTCAATGCAATAACTTATATTCAGTTCCGTAAAGGGTGGATAATTTAATAAAACGCCAATTCAGGCGGTGGCTAAAGTAGAATGCTATTAATACAGGTAAAACTACTTTTATTTACTCTTAGTATTTATTATACAGGTCCTGTAAAGCTCCAATATAACTACATTGGATTGGCTGCATTGGCAGATTATCACATCTTAAGTTTATTAAAGGATGTTTAATTCATTCAATATCCTTGACTTTAGGAAGTGAACTGAAATAGAATACTATCATTTGAAGTAAATTACTTTGGGTTACTCTTAGTGTTCATTATACAGATCTTATAAAGTATAAGTACATCTCAAGTTTATTGTAAGATGCCTAATTTATTCAACATCCCTGACTTTTAGGGAGTGAACTTAAATTAATTATTTTTCCATTAACTTCCACCCTCTGTCTCTCAGACTGAGTGGTTAATTTGATAGACTACTAAATCATAGTCAGTATACTTTTAGTAGGTAGTAAATTAGGTAGTTAATTATCCCTGTTAATCATTGAATCAATTACATTTAGAAGTTATCTTTTACTCACTTTAATAGATATAAATTAGACTGTACTAGGTATTAGTCTGATTGATTAGATTGTTCCCATCAAATATTTCTATGTTTCATATTATTAGAAGTAAGTACTTACATATCTTAAGAGGTCTATTCGAATGGTATTAGTAGACCACTGTCAGGCTAATTAGCTGGTTGTTATCAATCAATTATTTCTATGTTTCAGATTATTAGAAGCTCATAGCTTGCAATGTCTTCTTTCAACGACTTATCCTAGGTTCTAAACTGGTTTTAGTTGTTCAGTTTGTATCAGCTTATTTTTGCTAAGGTATCGGATGTAAAACTTTAACACCTTGAAGAGTGTAGCGATATGAGATCGTATTGCATCCCAGGGAAAGCTAAAAAATGCCTGTTTGGTCATTTCAGTATTAGAAATCAAACATCACAGTACGGCTAAGCTTATTTGCTATAACTTTTTAGTATTTTTCTTGTAATAGGAAACCAGTCTAGACTTTTAGGTACTCCAAAGTAATGATGGTACGATATTATCATACTTCTGTTAATTATTTAAAATGAATAATTAATTGGTAACAACTTTAGGAAAACAATTAGAATTTTACCGGCCTGCGGTAACAGATTACTTGCCTAGCTAGGACCCACATCACTTCATCATAATTTTATTTAGCGCCGTAACTTAATTATCCCTACCTTATTAGTCTGAATTAATAACTAACCATATATATATATATATCCGCCTACCTATAGATTCCTACAACTTTCCTCACTTGAAAATGCCTATATTTTGTCGAACTAACAGTCCCTTTTGTGTACCTTGCAAACTAGGCCAAGCCACATTTAACTTAAATTCGTGATGTGTGGTGAGAGTCGCATTGCCCCTGAAAGCAACTAACTCCTAAATGTTCTATCAGTCGAGCCAGTATACTCAGTGTGTTATTTTCCTATCACTACACTGTATGTACGGAGGTAGACTCGAGATTGGACTGGGTCATACGTGTCTACCTCCAGCTAAATGGTGTCTGACCTATCTTCAACTTTCACTAGGGAGACAACTTTCTCTCCCCCATTACTCCGTCGAAGATAGTGTATTGTTTAGCGTAATGATGTAAAACGCCGATCTTATTAAATACAATCAAAGATCATCCAGACCGAAGTCTGTTGAAAGGTACATAGGTTTTCGTTGCCACCGTTATGCGTTTCCGCCGATGTACCCCGGAATACTTCATTCCGTTAACGGATTCGAGTTGCGACCGCAATAGTTTTACTTTATTAATCACTTTCAATTTCACAAATCTTAATTAATATCGCAGCTCGAATATCACTTAGCGCACTATCAAAGCTCGGACACTATTTTCCCCGTATGAGTAGTACCGCACTCTTAAGTTGGACCGCACCGCCGACGTCCCAAAATTGAATGTCCCTAATTTTCCGCCCTTTTCCCAAGCATCTTAACTTTCGCGCCACGCGCGCCTAAGATTTGCCCGCGCGAGTCCGCTTTTCTTCCCTTCAACCAATCGCTAGCCACTTCCCCGATGCCCCCCGCCTTCGCGTCGCGCCACGTGGAGCTATCATCCGACCTCTCTTTCTGTCTTTTTCTCAACCTCTCGCTCGCTCATTGCCGCTTTCGCCGCGCAATTCTAAAATTTTTCCATAATCTAACCAAATCTCGTCCGACAGCCAATATTTCATCGTTGAATATCTAAATGTAGCCTTCTATTAACAATTCCCTCTTAATAATCCTCCACTTAAGCCAATAATCCTATATTTTGGGAAATCATCAAAAGTTCCGTATTCCGACCATAGATGGCGTCCGCCCGTAGGTGAACCACTTTCCCGACCCCAGAGCAGTCCCCGCGAAATTCAAAATAAAATACGGTCCTAGTCAAGTTCACAACCATGACTCCCACTAGACGCCGCCTACGTCGCAAGGGACGCGCAGAGCAGTCCCCGCGAAATTCAAATTAAAGAAGTCAAACTAGCAACCTTATGCGAAGCTCAAGTAAATAACTCACGCTAGATGGCGCCTATGTCGCAAGGAGCACTCAGAGCAGTCCCCGCAAAGTTCAAACTAAAGATAAAGAGTTAGACCACAGACCATTATTCTGAACTAGTTTATCATTCCCTTTTTCATGCTTATTATATTAATGGTGCTACGCATTAATATTTATGTTAGTGCTACTCCCACACATTCCTTACTAACGGACGGATACCATTCATTCTGTACCGTTACAGCCGCCCCCGATAGAATTTAAGCAGATAAAATACCACTCTTATCTGCGGCGAATTATATCTTAACCCTGTACTTAATTAAGTACAAAATAGCACCTCCTTCCTTGCCAACCTCATTGTCATCCTAGCCCTCAAAGATATTCCTACTATTTATAGTTCCTCCCCAAATCTCTAATGACTCCTTCCTCCATAAGCTTTCTTATTGCAAAATAGCCCACACCCCTCATTCTATTCTACTGACACAAAATCATAATCGCATACCCAGTTCTCGTGTTCGAAACGAAATCCCAGTAAACTTAGTCTCGGTAAATATTTCCCAATAACTTAGACATCTACCATTTCTTTAATCATACACAACCTCCAAATAATGATTTGCCTTTTGTTTACCATCTTATCAACAAATCATAATATAATATAAATCAATATAACAGTCTCTTGCGCTGTCTACTAACGCCCCCTAGCGGAAACTCTTCAACTCTATGACGATTCCGACGTAAAGTTTATAACATCTTCCGAACCATTCAATTATTCTATTCTTTAAATTATGTTCCTAGAATAATTTCAAGTACATCTGTCATCCTGGCCTTCTTTTAACTTACGTCTTTTCTTACAACTTGTTCCGCATCTAAATGTTGCAACCTAGGGATCGAACCTGGGATCTTTCGTGGGTGAAGCATCAACCACTTCGCCGTCATGGTTTTAGTTCCAACTAGGCTAATGAATAATTATTAATAATTTAAATTAAAACTTTCCTTCATACTTCAACGCTACCAATCTCATCTTAACTTATTTAATTACCTAAGATAACGAAACGTCGGAACTATTGTCTACCTCAGGCAGGGATCGAACCCGCGTCCTCCACAATCCCTAATTAGCTACTTCTTTCAACGGAAACCTATTTTCCTCTCCGCGGATAAGAAATCTTAACCAAACCCCCATATCAACCAAAACCAGTAGGCATACCATCACCGCCCAAGAGTTATAACTTTATTTTAGATGAGATACATCTAATGTCTAATCCTACAAATAACCGAGATAGAATACTAGACTCGCTTCCGTCCGGTACGCAGTGACACCCACTCACCGTGCATACAAATAGAGGTCTTAACGCCTTACAATAAGGTTGTCGATCGTAAATATTTAGGAAAAACTCATTCACTCTAAGGGGGTACGCATCTCGAAACACGTCCTTGAGTTTTGAACTAGCTACCCCGTAGTTCAGATCTATTAGAAGTTTGTGTGCTATGTATATCCGTCTAACTGTCAATGTATGCGTCATCGATAAATACTTGTTAATACCCCGGTACGTGTTGGACATTGTATACTAATTGACAAGTACTGAGCTTATACGTATAAGCAAATACTTATGCCAAAACCTATCTAGTAACTATGTCTCATCCCTAGTTATTACTATGCACGAAAGACAACATTTAGTCTCATTTGCTAATATATAATACGTCAATATCCCCTTACTTTCCTATACCTTTGAAAAATATCATTTTCTTTTTAAATTAAACAGACCGGTAACTATCTTATCCGCCCCCACAACTCTACTTAACTTCCTACCTTTTATATTACTAATAATCGGTCAAATCGGTAAATAATAAGTCATTAAAGGTGACACTTCGTCTTAGTATTCATGGTAATTAATATCGTAAGTTCCTTCTTGTATTTACTGAATTCCAAACTGCGTGATTCAATAGTGCTAGTTTCTTTTTATTTTTTATTTTTTTATTATATGATTTTAATTTTACACTCGCACAAGACACATTATTAAGATGGTAATCTCCCGAATGTTTGTAACTCTAATTGGTTACTCATTATGCATTCTACTTTACTTTTCAGCCTTCCGTCCAGATGGTAAAATTCCCCAGCAACACGAGATCCCCTGACCACGCCAAAATGAAATGCCATCAATGGCCTCTGTTTCTGCAGCCTAATACATTATCTCTCTATAGGTTAGTCAAGTATAATTGTCCTGATTTAGACTTCACAAGACGCCCCCAAAGGAACCACCTTACAGCAGAATTTCCGCAACTTTAAGAAAGGCTAGTTTAGGAAATGAAGCTAAATGGAAACCACTTAATTTTATTGTGTGCTGAGTAATTCCCACTTCTACAGCACAGTTCCGAAACTTCGATTCAATTACTTCACCAGGTAAATCAAAATAAACCCTACACGCTTAACTAAGTTCTATTTGTGCCCAGTGCGACTAAAAATATTCGAACACCCTAAACAAGCTACTTTTACTAATTTAACAGTGCCAATTAAGAATGCTCCCTTGTGTCATCTATAATTTTATTGTGTGCATAGACGACCAAAGACCTCGCTTTCAGCATGCCTTCTTCGTTGGACCCGCTTAGTTAAATACTCTAATCAAAATTCTAAAGTTACAATTGAAAATGTCAAAAGTTCGAATATTATGCAATAGAGAATTTCTCTAACATAGTTACTCCACCTTTCGCACTATTTAGTCAGGCATATTGCAATTCAAGTATTTATTTTAATTTATAATGACCTATCTTCTCCACCCCTGTTCACATACTTTAGCCATCCCTATCCACAGCTGCGGTGAAGATAATTAGTTAATGAACAAAACATCCTATAAACACTCTATGTTGCTACCGCAATCACAAGAAATATTTACTAGGAGGATTATCTATCATACAGCTGACTATAACAAAATGAGTCCCCCTTATCTTTCTCCGTTCCTTCTCTAACGTAGAAGACAACAACAGACAATTAACAATTAATTACTTATAATTTAGAACAACCCTAGGTAAAACGCTACCACAAAACTAGTATAGAACAGAATAATACTAACCGAAGTAAACTTTTGTATTCACACTTGCAAATAAAATATCTTTATCTTTCCGTGATGAATGATTTTGATAACACTATTTCATCAACTCAATGTCCCGGCCTACATATGTGAAAACTGCCAATTAATTAGCTTGTTTATAACAATCTAGATGCAACATGTAGTTTACATTAAAACTAACAATTTTAAGGTTGTGTCATAACTTCGACAATAACCTACCTTAGCACTAATTTTAATCATCTACAATTACATCACGTACATATTAGATGCCAATAATCTAGATTATTTAAGAATTCTAGCAATTCTAATAAATAACCAACAAGATCATCCCGCCGTGACAGTCTGCGCTGACCTTCCCACAAGTCAAAACCGCGTTTCGTTCGTCCTATCATTTCTAAACCTGTAGACATTTACTTTGTACTAAACAAATTCTTGAGTTAATAATTATTTGCCAATTGTTAAGCAAACCTATTTAATTTCATAATAACAATTTTAATATAGCAGTATTAGAATATTATTATAAATCCCGAACATCTTTATTTATTATAATCAACATTACCGGTTAAAGTATTTGAATGGCCTAGTGCGAACTAGGTTTCAGGTCGCACCTCGGGAAAATAAATTTACTATTGACTCTAAAATCTACTTCTAATAAATTTATTATTTTCTTCTGACATATAAAGATAGGCTATGACTCTAGGTCGGGTTTAGTAAACTTTGAACTAAGGCTACCTCCACGATAACCTCGGTTAAATATATATATCCGCAAAACGAAATATGTCCAATACAGCCGATTTTACAAAATTTAAATTATGCCACTAAACAGTACGTGTCCCAAGAACGTCACACATCCGAAACCCATTTCAGTTCTAATGTCTTTACCCATCTACATTAAAATTTGTACCTGTCGACGCGAGACAACATCTAAATAATTACCTTGTATGATTCGAATTGTGAAGTATTGTAATCTCGATAACGCAATATCAGGGATTTACTTATTAATAAATTTTTCTCTAAGAGATTTATTCTCAGCTCGCAATGTCAGTCGCTTCATTTCCGGCTTGAATGTTTCTGCGGATTATGAGTTTAAAATTATCCTACAACTTAAAATCGTGGTATATAAAATCGATCACTGTTTTATAAGTAGCTTGTGTTAACTTTCAAAATAATAAAACGAGTTAACTATTGATTATGACGTGACATACGCCCGCAACTCGCCTTTATAATTGATGTGATAACATACGCTATTGTTATCCCTATAGCATAACAGTGCTATAACTCGTTAATTTTGCAGTTAAATCTCGACTTCAAGCCAGTCAACTATTTTTTTTTTTCTACTATTATTTTTTTCTTTCGATTTATTATTCTTTCTTTACTATTATATTTTTCTCTCGACCCCTATTTTGCTCCCAAGCTCAATTAATATCCACCTTCCACAATTATCCATCATCCGTCAATCTTAGGTATCCTCGAGATTTTTTTTTTTTTTTTTTTTTTTTTTTTAACATCTTAATCGTTCAACGGAGATAGACAATGGGCGATTTTCCGAGATCAAAAAAAAAAGAAATTGGTTCGTAAATGACTTCATAGATGGCGCTTAGCATAGATTAGTATGGCGCTTAGTAAAAGGCGGGTTCATGAAGAGCACGTGTATGGCTGCGTAATATTTATTCTATTCCAAAGTAGAAATAGGTTCTGGATGTCCTGAATATGAATAGGTAAGTAAATACTATTTTTTTTTTTATTCTTTTGGTGGACAAGTAAAAGTGTAGAATTTATTACAGCCCATAAGTAACCCAGCTTTCATAAAACGACATCTATCGAGTGTTTTTGAACCAATTTTTACTTTTTAATTTGGGCTGTCAGAAAATCGCCCATTGTGCAAGGTACCCTTCTTAATCTGCTAATCCAACCCAGTGAATTAAATAATTTATCTATCTCTACCTATCCTAACTAATTAGTCACGTAGTAAGGTCTTTTCTTTTCACCGCTCTCCCGACTTAGATATCTCTAGGTAACTCACAACCGATAATACTAGGTAAGTAGGTATAGTAAGCTGTGCCCAGCGAGCTTTACCTCTGCGTACGTTAACCTCATCTTAAGCTAATAATAATCCTTTGTAAATCTTCATAATTAACTATTTATCACGATTTCAACTATACGGTAAGAAGCAATGATTACCGGTAACGACTACTTACAACGCTGCAAGAGTATTACAATTATACATATTATTATTAGACAGCACCCTTTTACCATCATCCAAAATAAAATCTTTTATTGGTAACCCAACGCCATCTAGCCTCGCTAATAGGTAACCTCCCCACAATAGAGTAGATATTAGATAGTTGTTTCCAGATGGTAACGACTTTTATCGCCTAGTAGACGTATTTATCCGTTTACATTTTGCATCCCAAACTACGTTGCTTTTAAACCAAAATTCCTACTAGCAATGAATAGTCATATGATTCTATCCCCTACATGACATCCCTGCTACTTGTTATTACTTATAATCGCGATTCCTCATCAACGCGTGTATTTTGAACCGTAATACTATTTTATGTTACTTTTCCTAGGATTTTAGCGAACTAACAAAATGAAGCGGCATTTCCCTTGTGCAGAGCAATTGTCCCCATCTACATGTCACATAATAATAATTCCACCACAATGTCATTGCATTCTAATCTACTACGTGATAAGTATTAGGAAAATCTCTTCCAATGTAAAAATCGCAGGTATTAAAAATAACAGGTATGGAAAATAACAGGTGATTCCGCTTGCTATAACAAAATCATATGATTACGCGCTAAGGAAGTTTCCTCTCCGATTGGTTTTATGACGTCATGTTTTATAATCATTCCTAATTCTAGATTGTTTATGGTCTAGCTAAATCATATGTCTATGGTCCAACCATAGACAAATGATTTAATAGTCCCTGACTAGCCTAAAACTACTCTATGGATTTCAGACGTGAGACTCAAGTACATTATTATATTTTTTCTAACATAACCAACAAAATAAAATATAATACGTGGAATAGCACATCAACTAAAAACCGCAATCGCTCAACGATTATTAGTCAAAATATAATTATTATTAGTTTTATATTATGCTGTTAGCGTCATAACTTTATAATATTGTACAGCATATCGCCGTCCTATAATATAAATTGAATCCAGCAATAATTAAGTTGGTTAATTCTGTCCAATCTCGCCCCCTTGCCTTCCCATCCGACAGCAATAATAATTAAACCGCCCCCTATTCTACAAATCTTTCTAAATCAATAATATGTTAGTGCTACTCCCACACATTCCTTACTAACGGACGGATACCATTCATTCTGTACCGTTACAAGCTGTTGGAGTGCTTGGAGCATTTCAGATCCAAGCTGTTTTTCTGTGTAATCTGACACTTTATAATAAGCTTTTTTATAAAGCTTTTCTTTGATTTTGATTTTAAATTTATTAAGATCTAATTTATGAATATCATTTGGTACTTTGTTGTAAAATCTTACACACAGACCCTTAAAAGAATTATTTATTTTATGGAGCCTAGTATAAGGTACTGCTAATTTGTTCTTACTTCTAGTGTTTACATTGTAATTATCACTGTTTTTTGAAAACATTCCAGTATTTTTATGAACATAAATCAAATTTTCATAAATGTATTGTGATGTAACTGTCATTATATTTATATTCTTAAATCTCTCTCTGAGTGAGTCGCCAGCCTTTAGGTTATAGATTACTCGAATAGCCCTCTTCTGAAGCACAAAGATAGTTTGAATGTCGGCAGCATTTCTCCACAGTAAAATGCCGTACGACATTACACTACGAAAGTAACTGAAATAAACTAATCTAGATCGTCAGTTAACTGACGGATCTTCATTACTGCATAAGCCGCAGAGCTAAGTCAATTCGACAATTTAACTATATGTGGGCCCCACTGAAGCTTGGCATCTAACGTGATGTTCATCATAATTTGGGTGTCGTCGTTTCACTTTGAATAAAAGTGAAGTATCATCAGCAAACAATACTATCTCATGACTGTCTTTTACAAAATAAGGTAAGTCATTAATATAAACCAAAAACAAGAATGGACCTAGTATTGAACCCTGCGGAACTCCCATTGTAACCACTGATCCCGGAGATCTTTTACCGTTAATGTCGACCTTCTGAATCCTGTTACTCAAGTATGAGATTAGAAAGCTCAAAGAAGCATCCCTAATTCCATAGTGGTTAAGCTTCCTGACCAAAGTTTCATGTAAAACACAATCGAAAGCCTTGGATAAATCACAAAATACCCCCCTGGGAGGAATCACAGGATGCCCATCCTGTGATTTGGATTAAAAGCTCAACACCGGCGTCAGTTGTTGAGC
Organism: Scoparia ambigualis; assembly: GCA_963921215.1. Taxonomy (NCBI): domain Eukaryota; kingdom Metazoa; phylum Arthropoda; class Insecta; order Lepidoptera; family Crambidae; genus Scoparia; species Scoparia ambigualis. The sequence goes on from OY992505.1 coordinate 8,460,048, forward strand.
GACCCCTAGTAAAACCATACTGTTTACAATGTAAAAGTTTATTTCTATGAAAATGAATTTGAATTTGGTCTAGCATCAACTTTTCAAAAATTTTACTAAATGTGGGTAGCACAGAAATAGGTCTAAAATTAGAGGGGTCAGAAGTGCTACCTGATTTAAACAATGGAATTAATTTACTATGTTTCATTAGGTCAGGAAAAACACCACAGTCAATGCATTCGTTAAATATGCAAGCTAAAACTGGAGCTATTGTCATAATTACTGATTTAGCGACATCCATGGAATTACCCCACAGATCAGCAGTTTTCTTTTTATTGAGAGTGTTAAATGTTTTTAATATATCTATAACACAATTTTTTTGAAAACTGTAATTACTTTCACAATCTTTAACATTCTCCTTCAAAACAGATTCAGCTACAGTGGGGGAGGAAATCAAGGCTTTTGTAGTTGAAACTGGAATGTCAGTAAAAAACCTCTCAAATGCTGCAGCAACATCAGCATCAGAAGTCAAGGTTTTATTATCACAATTTAAATTGTACTCATTATTACGACTTTTGACCTTTCCTGTTTCACTATTTATAATATTCCATGTCATTTTTATTTTGTCATTACTATTCTTAATCTTAGAACTCAGATAGTTGGCCTTGGCTAATCGGCATACTCTTTTAAATAACTTTGAATAATTTTTAACATATAATTTGAAGTCGTCGCTGGTGTTATAGTTGCGTTCACCATAAAGTTCATAAAGGCGTTTCCTACTTTTGTGAATACCAATTGTAACCCATTCATTAAAAGATGCAGTACTACTAACCGAGATCTTTTTTGGAACAATAGATTTATTAAATTCTGAACAATATATGTTAATAAAATCATTATAAAAGACATCAGGGTTGTCATTGTATTCTAAATAATTTAATTTTGTATCTAGATTGCTTTTAAAGCGTTCCAGCCGACCTGCAGTTTTTGGCACAACAGTGATATTCTTTTTCATCACTTGCTTACGCTGGTGTGGAAAGCTGACCATTTGGCCACAATGATCAGAGTCCAGGTTATTAATAATTTGCTTAGCCAGTGGTTTTACATTTGTATATATGTTATTAATACAGGTGGCCGAAGTGGCAGTTATTCTTGTCGGCTCCAAAAATAAATTATTCAAATTGTATGATAGAAATAAGTTTTAAATTTTAGTTGACAATGTGGAGTTTTCTTGCAAATTTATATTAAAATCACCGCAAACAATTATTGTTTTACCTACATTGCGGACCTTACGCAATTTCCATAACTTTTTCAAAAAGATCATACAATGCTGAAGGAGGTCTGTATACACTTATCACAACAAACTGCTCCAACTCCACACAAGCTATTTCTATTGTTCGCTCAACCGAGAGGCTCACTATGTCTTTGCGTTCCTTTAATTTAAACTTTTTACTAACAATAATTAAGGAGCCACCATGTATTGCATTTCCTCGACTGAACGAACTTCCTACCAAATGATTCTTAAAATTGAACATGAACTGATGGTCTCTAAGCCAGTGCTCGGTAATGCAAAGAATATCAATATTATTACAGTTCATGAACAATTCAATCTCTAAATCTTTGCCCATCATTCCTTGGATGTTCTGGTGAACAATGTTCAATGATTCTACATTTTTTAAATTTAGTGATTGACCGGGGCTTTTTATAAAGCTATTTTTACATTGATTTAATTTCATTTTATTTGCAAACATTTTGCAAGAGAGTTCCTCTTTTGTCTTATAATTTAATTCCAATAATTTGCTAGAGGTGTACTCTATTGTCTTATAATCTAATTTAAATTATTTGGAACATATTCCAAAGTCTGAATTGGCATGTCAGTATGTTGCAGCTCAATAGAAGCCGCTGAGCTAGCCATGTTATTGGCTAAATACTTAAAATAAAATGATAGCGAATTTGCTATCTGTCGCTTAAAATAAGTCTTAGGATAATATTTATCTTTTGTCAATATAAAATTATTATCTAATAATTTATTTATGTCTATTATTTCTACTTTCTTTTCATAGAAAGCCATTGTATTCAATGTCAAATTAAGCATAAATCTAAAACTATTTTCTTCGTGTGGCAAGTTTTTACTGTATGTGTACTGTACGCGAGTGAGCACTAAGCCATAAAATAAATGCTCCACGGAATGCAACTAGCAACAGACAGCTTGTGCAGGGCATGTAGAGAAAACGGAGTCCTTGCAACACTTATTTGTGTGACACTGTCAGTGACTCTCTTGCCAGGAAAATAATGAACCTCCTGGGATTGGCCTATCAGAAACCAGAAGATCATTTTCATTGAGAAGTAGTGATAAGACGGGGTTGCGCAAAAATTGGAAAAAAGAAAATACAAGACTATTTTTCATTTATTTATTGACCGAAACTGATCTAAACCTAATTTAAGTACAATTGTTAACAATAATAATATAATTTTGCTCCCAACAAATCAATAATAACTTAAATCAATGGTTAAAGTAACAAAAAACCTTTATAACATTGTATTTGCTAGGAGTCATACATAAATCTCGAATATAAACAACATTCTTAGTTTGGCATAGATCTATCGTTTCTAAAGTTATAAATAAGCTTTAAAACCATTTTCTAATATCTTGAACATCTAAGTAAACATACGCTACCTATATCATTTTTGATATAATATGTAACTAATAACTAACTTAAGAGATCAAAAATCAACTCAGGTAACTAATTATTTCCTAATTAGGTATGGTCAGGTTTATCATAAATATTTAGAATTATAACATTGTAGAAAAATACATTCACCACCATCTTACGGGTACTCTACGCACCAAACAATAAATAATCTACTTTTCACCCTTACTTGAATCACTAAAACCATTTTTGTCAAAATATTATGCTAAGGCCAGGGTATATTACGTATCAAATGTGTACATTTCCCGCTAATATCACCAAACAGCGAATCGCCTTATCCATATCACAATATTTAAGTAATTAACTAACTAGAGATTTTCGACTTTTTTTGTTTACAATTTATCTGATAAAATGTTGTTGGCATTTGGATAAGTTATTAAATATTTAAGTAATCAGAATTTTCTTCTTCTTTAAGTTTTTTCTGTGTTGATTCTATAACCTTCTTCTTACATTAGCGCTTTGAAAAACAATACATTTTATGTATGTTACCTGTAAATTAGTGAAGAACCTTTATAACTAAACTTCGTTGTAGCTTTTGTAAATTTAGTTTTTCAGAAATATTTACTGTTGTTCATGAACACTTTATTTTATTAACTTATGTTTTATTAGATTTTTTTAACAAAATTTTTGGCATTACACTTTTACAAATTGTACATTTTTTAATAGTTATAATATGTAAGATCATTCTTCTTTTTCTAATATATTGTCTCTCTGTACAAATAGCTTATAGAAATTTGCTTTGTCATGTAAAATGTGTGTAGACGAATAAATAAATTACTGTTAAGTATTATCGTTGTATCCAATTAGGACTTGCAGTCGAGATATACTTCTATTAAGTATGATATGCTCCATAAAATATGGTTTTCTCTGCTATCACAGCCCTCACATCAATAAGTTGTACACCATTTTACAACATAATTAAAACTATCAAATAGAACAAACTAATACGTAAGCATTTATACTCTGTAAGTACCAGACAATTTAGTAACCGTTCTTTACAAACAATAAACTCCGATCGTAAAGGAATAAAATTTTCAAATCAATAACAATTTGAGCTTTGCTCTATAATAATTCTACTTATTTAGGAAATATTTTTTAACTAAGTCTATTTTAAGTTTACATATTTTACTCAATCGCGTATCGCACTCTTGTATTCCAATCTACTAGTGTTTTAGTTTATGAATTATGAATCTATAGTTAAAAACATGAAAGCGTTTGCGGCGACATCAATTGCGCGCACGTTACACAAATATTCAGTCTCTTCAACATCACAAAATTATCATTGTCAGTTCGTTGAGAATACACTAATAGATTGGCAGAAGCACGAAGACTATTGAGGCTCTGTCGGGTGGGTTCCGCACTTGACCTACACGCCCTCGATCCCGCTACAAACATCATGACAGTTGGCACATGAAGTGATAGAACTGGTCGAAGTTCACCGGCTCCAGCTCCATTTCCTTCTCCGACCTGTGCAGCAGCTCGGGGTTTCTCTTCAAGAAGTTGCGGACCCAGTCCTCGCCAGCCATTCTGCCGTTGACATCGAACGGGTGGTTCAAATGGTTGTCCTCCGCGTACTGGAAAGCCAGTTCTCTGATGTCTCGTCTGGACACACCCATGAAGTACTGCTCCATGCTCTTGATGTAGCCGACCAAGTCTTTCTCTTGGCTCTCCGTGAAGACGCGGCGGTAGTGGCCCATGAGCGGCTTCGGGTCGTCAGGCTGCTGGTAGCGTATCTTGCTCGCGCGTCGCTGGAGCGTGGACCTCGGGATGTGGAAAGTCCTGGCGGCGAGCTTGTATCCCATCTTACCTGACACGACGGCGCCCACGGCCTTCGCCATGTCCTCCTCGCTCCAGGCTTGTCGGCCGCTCATTCTTTCGTATCTCCGTACCATTGTTTACTGAAAAGCGAAAAACCATATTTCAATTGTTGCGAATGCATGACAACGAAAGTGTCCGGTATTGCCTGCGCGTGTCTGTCGTGAGTTATGAATCGGTATTTATTAGTCATTGTTACAGTCTCACGTAGCTAGAAGATTTACGAGTATATAAGCGCAATCGATCATCGTAATAACGGAATAAAAATATAGGATTAATGTTTTTAGTTAATCGTGAACAAACCCACCGGCTATATCGTTTCAGAGTGTCTATTTGAGTATGGTAAGTCGAGTTCGAGTGATGGAAGGGTAACCGCGACCTACCGGTTCTGTGGACCATGATCAATGCCACTCCGAGGTGAAAAAACATGTCTCGGCGCGCAGAGGTCGCCCCTAGCTGTGGCAACACTTCGCCTTCATAAATATTAAACGCGCATAAAGCGACCGCAATAGTGTGTGTTGCCTATTCACTTTTCCTTAAAACGGTATGCACCTGTACAATTAATATCTAATTAAGTCGAGCATCCTTTCCATCACTGCGTAATGCTTTGCGAAAGTATAGTTTTTGATAAAATTGAATGAACCGAATTGTTGGAAAGGCAAGCGCAGGCGCACGCAGGCGCAAGAACAAAAGTGGTCCAGGTTGTCACGTTACTTTCAATTTCGTCTCGCGTGCTCGCTCCATATTTTTACTTTAAAGTTCCCTGAGTAAATGTGAAATTATTTTTATCGCCATTCATATATGTGTCGAGTTGCGATGTGCTCAGTAAACCGCGAAGCGCGGCTGATAATAGCGAACAAAATAATGGGGTATTTTTCTAATGTGCTATTATCTCGGGAATTGCGGTGGTTCCGTATTTCCCGTTTTCGTATCTGACGTATAGCCAATAAACTCTCAACATTAAACTGTAAGCCGCTTTTGAAGGACAAACCGGCATGATGTTAAACTTATGGATGTATTCTTGTAAATATCACAAAATGCTGATATGAATACAAGTGAATTAGTGCGACTGTTTGTTGAATTGTGTTGAGGTCAACAGAATGATCATACGCAATGGAAGTGATATACCGACGCCGTGGCATGACCCCTCTTGCACTAATCGGCACGCGTGTAACAAAGATCTTAATAAAAATAACCCTGACTATTCTCGGACTGTCCGTTTCCTTAAAAGCTGACGCAGTGCGAAATAGTCTCTATGCAAACGCACGAAGGCACACAGTGGCTGCAAACCAATTCGATAATAAAGAGCTCATTCCTCCAGGTGTCACATTATAGATAGGTAGCTGTCACTGTAACAGTAAGTAATTATAAACTGATAGCAAAATCCAAATGAGTAAATAATGAGTCCAATTAAGAAATAATTAAGCTATTTGAATGTTCATCAGTGGGCACCAGGCAGCTACGTATACCCATGTAGGTACTAGTAGATTGGACTCTTGAAACGGTGTATTTTTTATGTATGTTGTCAACGATTCACCGTCCTTGAATGACCGCGTCATATTTTTTTATCTGTCAAAAAAGAGGTAATGTCGTCAGCGGTCAGCTGTTTTTGATCGTTCCACAGTGCGTCTATCAACAAGTCTTTGTATCGAGATAACGTTACAAAGTGTGGCTAAGTTCAAGTCCCGTATACATGGCGCGCTCGGTTGGGAAAACTTTATCGTTCGTCGATAATCGGAGATTTCAAAGAAGCAATGGATGGTATTGAGGGCGGGCGTGTCGCAACCGTAAACGGGCCGAATAATCGCGATAGAGGCACGAGTACGGCGTGAGTCGAGGTTACTCTGACGCGTGACTTGCAAGGTCTCCCGCTGCATTGCACGATGCGCCAAGGTTGCTTCGAAACAAGAAATCATACAGCCTACGTAGGGCAAAAGGAATTTTAATATAGATTACCTTATCAGTGCACTCAGGCAGCACAGCCGAAACGTCGGTCGGGAATCCCCTGGCGTCGAAGTGAAATCTGCATCAGCAGTTGACACGGTAACAGCGGTGCAGCTAGACAATAGATGTATGGATATGTGGGGTGAGGTACTCACGGTGACGCGTGTGGTGCAGCGCCTGGTGGGTGGGCGAGCGCTGGGAGCTGCGGCGGGCTGGTGCGGTGGAGCGCTGGTGCGGTGGAGCGGTTGCGGAGCGGGGCGTGCGGCCAGACGGACGGCGCGCGCGGCACTGGCGCGGGGCCCGTCTTGCCCCGCGCCGCCGACCCTGGCGCGTGACGTCACCTGCCCAGGGCCCGACACAGACGTCTATTCTTGGCCCGACTAATTATCTAGATCCTTTGTCTGTCTGTTAGACTGAAAAGGAAATCTGCTTATCTCGACCCGCACTAGCGCCAATAATTCACGTCACCGTATCGTTTTGTGCCTCTCGCGATTTTTATTTACTAACAAGCAGTGAGCGTGAATCACTGTTTATGTGACGAAATTATATGAAGTGCAAACAAAACAGTTTATTTTCTTTCTGCAAATGAAATTATTAAAACGACTGCCAGTCAACACAGCAGCGTAATATTCGAGTACTCCGTTACGCTAATTAATATTGACTAATGATATCTGTGAGCGTTGAATGAAGTCATTAGTATGATAATAATAATTAAGTTAAGCATTGTCAAAAAATCAAAACAATTCCGTTGGTTAGTTTGATTTATATTTTGTGTAATTTTAACTGAAAAAATAGGTATAATGTAGGGTCAGGATAACGCAAGGCAACACTAAATTCTAGCGATAAACAGGTGGGAGGTAATTTATACCCATACATGTATAAATTATTACAATCATACTAGTTTCATATAAAGTACCTACATAATAATTTCAGTTTGACTATGGTAACACCTATCTGACAACGATCATAATTTATAACGTTATTTATTTAAGTAATATTACATGTTACGGTTTCATTATTTTTTAAAAGAAATCTAAAAACATCCTTATATGCTCATAGGCCTCAGGTTGTTCATAGACAAAAACTCCTGCAGTTGCCTCCTGTAACAGTTTACCTAAGTATATATACACAAATATGTACATAAAATATGTTCACAAATAAATTACTAACGATATCCGAAACGCGTAATTAAATAAAAAATCTGTGCTCTCTACATAATAAAAGATCGTTGCGAATTCTGCATATTCTAATTTGGCACACAGTGATGAAATATGAATAGCTATTTTGATGATAATTGCTCATTGCGGTTTTCATTTCGATAGCCTTATCAATGTGCGTGGGCTCGGCGGAGCGTGTAAATAAATTTAAACATACCTATAATATAATTAGACCCTTTGTAAAACCATACACTCATCACTACGAGCTACGGGTTGATGCAATATGCCTATGATCCTTTTGTTATTAATAAAGGGAAACGTTTCATGATTGCAATGACAATGAGGTTTTGGACAACGAGGTTTTTGAAACCAAACGTGGCATTTCAAAGAGCTTATCTGCTGCGCCTGCGATCAAATGTTTTTTTATTAACATTTTCCTAAATATTTTTCTTACGAATTTTTAGTAAAGTCATAATAACTATACAAAACAATAACAAAGGTAAGATATAGATAGATATCTACGTTTACTTTACGCTAGTAATTATGGTACATAATCCGGGTATTTTTTTATAACAACGCATAAGAACTTACATAAGTACTTTATGGTAAGTGATGATAAGACCGAAGGTAAAGCGCACTTTACCCGGAATCATAAACTATTGAGACTAGCTTGTGAACTATCTTATCACTAAGGCGCTGCTTAAACGTAGACATTTTCATTCTCTGTTGCCGACACGGGATACACGGAATACTACAATAATGTGTTCACATGAAACACGATCCGACTCGAAGGACCGACATAACCATAGATAATGTTTAAGCAACGTGATCAAAGTGTCTATGAATGTGCAAGCCTGTTTGTTACCTGCACTTTGTGTGTTATAGTATAAAACTCACTAGAGTAATACGTAGATGCTTTTAATTAAAACGACGTAGTAGAGTCACTGATATAATATTATAATAATAAGGTACATAATCAAGTTCCCGACAACCACTTCGATCAAAATACGAGCAAGCTCTGCCTCGGCGCTATACTCTCGCGCCGGAGCCCAAACTTAAAAACAAAGTCATTATTCACATTCCATTATTAGACATAGTCATTTCTACGAGTTCGCCAAAACCCTTATCGTACTCCGCACTGAACCTAATGTTGTTAATGTAAACATAAGCCCGGAATGTAACACTTCTGCGCGCCCGGCGCGACGCCGTCCCCTACTCGTCATGCGTTGCTTTATGTTGCCAACAATAATTTGTTTGTAATAAAGCACTGATTTTGATAATATTATTTAACTAGTATTTATAGGATCGCCAACAGTCGGCTATCCTGCGACAGGAATGTCCCTATTCCTGTACTTTCGGCCGTCCTTATACAGGGTATGTCTCTATACCGATGATTTATAGAGAAATATAGGTAACTTATACAACAATAAAAATAACACAAGTAATCCTCATTTAAATACAAACAATAATTTATGAAATAATGTATATATTAATGATTTTAGTAAACTTTTGAGTTATGACGACGATTACAATTTTGCTTACCTACTGATAATCTAATAACTAAAACAATAACTAATATAAACTAATAACAATGACCTTATTTATAAAAACAATAAAAATATGTATAAATTGCCTTATAATTTTATATAATATAAAAGTTTTATGGTCGTTAGAACTATTCATTATTACAGCATTAATCAAAATTCTTAATAGCATTAATAATCAGTTCTTATTGAATTTTCCAGTATTAATTAAAGTTTTCAATCATTTAAAATTTAACTTTTTTCACAGTTCTTAATCTACTTTTCAGTAATAGTAACAACGTCCTTTTTTTTAACGATCATTAGAGATATTTATTATTACAGTATTAATCAGGAAGAAATGCTTCATCTTAATGACATAAGGCTATTGTAATGATTTTGTCAATCTTCGCTCTACTCATTTAACTATAATTAGGTAGTCTACTATGGCACCATTGCAATAGCCAATGTTTAACTTTTGCATTGTTGTAGAGCTGCCGTTTGTCACCGTTGCATTACGATCTGCTGATGTGCTCGATAAAGAAACCGTTTGCCACCATCGGGCCACGGTCTACTGATAAACTATGAAATAAAACTGTCATTTGCCACCATCGGGACACGATCTAATGAAAAATATGTAAGAAAGCTGCCGTTTGCCACCCTCGGGACACGGTCTGCTGTTACATCTGTTATGAAGCTGCCGTTTGCCACCATCGGGACACGGTCTGTTGATAGATTACGTTATATGGCTACCGTTTGCCACCCTCGGGACACGGTCTGCTGTTACATCTGTTATGAAGCTGCCGTTTGCCACCATCGGAACACGGTCTGTTGATAGATTACGTTATATGGCTACCGTTTGCCACCCTCGGGACACGGCCTGCCGACAATATGAAATTCAAAACTTCTCTTTTCCACCTTCAGAGCACTAACAGTCGAATGTTGGTACCGGGAACTATGTTAGGCCACCTTCGGGCCGACGTCGTTAGATTATTCGGTGCTATCATCAATCCCGGTCCTTCATCATGCATACCTAAGCTGTAACGTTAGGGATATTACAGATAGGGAAAAAGGTACATGTATGTATATTTGTGGTAACTTTTTACCGCTTTAGTCTGGTCAGTAATTAGTCAGCTTCATTTAAATCATCGCTACTACTACTATCATCACTTGCCGGTGGAGTGACGTGAAACGTGATCCAGGGTTTCAAATGATCTGCCGGGAATATGTTTTGATATTTCTTTTGAGAATGACCTTCGATATTTGTGTCTTGATCTAGAATAGCAGTAATTTTAAAAGGACTGCGAAATTTAGGGGCTAATTTCTTGCTCTTGCCCTTTTCTGGGTTATTATTCGGAATCATGACTAAGTGGCCTTCTTTAAAAAAAACTTTGTAGGAGCTCGCGCTTTGTCAAATATATCCTTCATCTTTTTTTGAGCTTCTTCGATATTATTTTCTACCGTCTTTCTTATTTCCTCTCGATTGATTTCCTCTGGTTCTAGAACTGCCTTTAAAATATTTTCCGATTATCCATCTATTCTTTTTCCAAATACTACTTCCGCCGGCGTTTTCCCAATTCCTTTGTTGAGCGTGTTATTCAGACTCCATTGGAGTTTTTGAACGTTCGAGTCCCAATCTTTCTCATCAAGGCCGTGGTTCATTGCAGACAACGAATTCAAGATCGTGCGATTATAACGCTCAATTTGCCCGTTTGCCTGTGGTGTTGCGACTGCATTCAACACGTGTTTTATGCCCAGAGACCCTAAGAACCCCTTGAACTCACTAGAGGTGAACCCAGTGCCTTGATCAGAAATAATTATTTTAGGACATCCGAAACTCGAGAATATCTCTACAAGAGTTTTTATGGTCGTTTTTGATTTCGTGTTCCTGACTGCTTTAACAAAGATAAACTTGCTGAACCCGTCGATTACTCCTAAAATGTAAGTGTTGCCCTTCTTGCTCTTTATAAAGGGGCCCAAGTGGTCTATGTGGAGCGTGTGAAAGATTGATGGAGTTTTGGGAATTGGGTGTAGGTAGCCCGTTTTCTTTCCACTCATCTCCTTATTGTAGGCGCAATTTATACAAGAGGCTACATACTTTCTGACGAAGCGTTTCATTTTGGGAAACCAATAGTCGGTGCTTATTTTCTCAAGTGTTTTCTCCAACGCAAAATGACCCGCTTTATCGTGATTCATTTGGCATATGCGCCATCGTGCTCCGAGTGGTACAACCCACTTTTGCTTTCGACCGACTTTCCTGTATAACTTATCATCACGTAAGACATAATTATTCGTAATGTCTTTAAGGTCATCTTCACTGGTGCTCAGTATAGACTTGATGTGCTTTAACTGTGGATCAGTCATCTGGACTGTATGCAACCAATCATTAGTCGTGATATGAAGGATTTCCAGCTCTTCTTGTTCTTCCATTGGCATTGGGTTACGACTTAAGACGTCTACATGTTGCATGCTATGTCCGGGTCTATATTCAATTGAAAAATTGTATTCTTGCAACATGAGCCACCATCTCGCAACTTTTGGCAAAAGATCTCTTTTGGTAAGGGTCGCTCGCAATGCAAAACAATCAGTCATTACCTTAAATTCTAACCCAAGTAGATAGACACGAAATTTCTTCAAAGAAAGAACGACTGCCATTGTTTCCAACTCATATGAATGCCAGAATGCTTCCTCCCGTGTTGTTTGTCGGCTGAAATAGGCTACTGGGCGTAATTGACAATCGTTGTCACCTTTTTGTAGCAATATACCACCCACTCCAATTTTACTAGCGTCACAGTGCACCTCAGTTTAATAATCGGAGTTATATAATGCCAATATGGGCCTGCATATTAATTTGGACTTGATATCTTGAAAAGCGCTCTCTTGTCCAGGACCCCAATGCCATGTTGAATCAGCTTTGGTCAATTTCGTTAATGGTTTGGCAAGCGTAGCGAAATTCTGAACAAAACGGCGGAAGAAGCTTGCTAGGCCTACGAATTGGCGAACCTGATGTACGCTTTTCGGAGTCGGAAATTCAGATACTGCCTTTATCTTTCTTGTACCTGGTCTAAGCCCAGTTTCGGAAATTTCGTAGCCTATAAATACTCTAACTCCGATTGAAAGAAGAAACACTTCTTTAAATTGAGAGTAAGATTTGGTTTGGAAAGCAAATTAAGAATATCCTCTAATTTCTGAAAAGATTCTTCATAAGTACTTCCCGTACTCAGCAAGTCATCTAAGTACGGAATCGCCAAATCGAATCGTCTATTGCCAAGAGCCTTGTTTATCATATTTTGGAACACGGCTGGAGCATTCACAAGACCAAACGGCATTCTGGTGTATTCGTAATTACCGTCTGGTGTTACAAATGCAGTAAGATGTCGTGAAGACTCCTCAATGGGTATTTGATAATAGCCCGATGCCAAATCTAGACTGGTAAAAAGGTTCTTACCACTAAGTCTGTCTAGTTGGTCATCAATAACCGGCATCGGGTAACTTTTATCGTTTTCTTGTTAAGTGCTCTATAGTCAACACAAAGCCTATATTCATTGTTCTTTTTGCGAACGAGAACAATGGGGCTAGCACAAGCAGAATGAAATTCTCTAATGATGTTATTTGAGAGCAACTCTCCAACCATTTCTCTTACAACGGCACGTTTTCTAAAAGGGAGCCTATATGGTTTATAAGTAACTGGCGTATCATTGTTCAGGCGGATCGTCATCTGTGCAACTTCTGTAGTACCAAGTTCTTGCATGTTGAATGCGAAACAGCTTCGGTAGCGGTTGAGCAGTTCAAGTAGTTGTTCTTTCTGTGCTTTTGACACTTTCGGGCCTACATTTAACATCTCTGCTGTGATGGGAGGTTTTGCGGCTTTGCATGTTCCTGTTATGTCCTCTGATAAGTTCTCTGATATTCGATTAACAAAAACTTCTAACGACTTATTTTGAAGACGTTCTGTATGGGGTAATATAGTAGTACGTGCAAGAATTTTGTTCTGAGAGAAAGTTATGGGTTTGTTTGACAAGTTGACTAAAATAATACGTCCTTTTCCATTCGTAAATTCATATGCCCCTTGTAAAATACAAAATTCACTGTTGTCCTTCAAACATGCGTAACCGGGTAGAAACAAAAACCCAGTAAAGTGAGTATCAATAACGTGGACTGTAATATCTTTTAAGCCCTCTACCGTAATGTCAGAAGAGTAACTACCTCTAACCGGTTCAGTTTAGTGTCATCGCAATATAGAGTCAACTGTGTACTGGTCTTATACACAGTAACCGATGGTAACTCTGTGAGTGATTGTCCTATCAGAACGTCGGTGTTTAGTAAATCGTCTGGAACCACGTATGCATCTACGTCCGCCTTTACGGCATGTATCTCTATAGTTATCATAACACTTCCTAGAGGTGTCACACTACCAAGTCCAAACCCCGTTATAATTGGAAGTCCTACCTTATCCAAAACTAAATTAGATTCTTTAGCAATCCTACATTTAATGAGCGTGCATTGACTCCCAAAATCTACGTAACTTGACCGCGGTGTGCCGTTTAATATTATGTCTTTAAAATATTTACCATTTTGTGTTTTGTCCTTAGTTATTTGTAAAACTCGTTTGGTATCCAGTTTATTATTTTCATTAATATTATGTCCATCGGATTCCAGTTTCGTAAAATTGGGTGGACGACATTGTCGAGATTCATGACCAAGGCGGTTACATTTGTCGCAACGTAGTATGGGCTTTGAGCACGTATGTACAGCATGACCAACCTCTGAGCAGTTGAAACAACGAATATTTTTAAACCTATTGGTCGCATTATTGGTGGCATTAATATTATGCTTTAGTAAACCACTTGCACGATTAGTATTTGTTTCTCTTGATTCATAATTGTTTCTGGCGTTTTGTATTGGTTTTCTTATAAGGCCAGTTTTCTTTGAAATGCGGCGCAAATACGTTAGAAGCTGTGATGGTCTCTTAATAATCAAACCTTGTGCGTTTAGTCGGATATTGTTATCATAAATTCCGTTAATTACGCAATCAACAGCGTTTCTCCTCGTTATTTCACACATTTTGACAAGGCGTATTTTGTCATGAAAGTACTCCTCCAGTGACTCATCTCTTTTGCTGCGTCTATCAAGCATTTCGTACAAGCGATCTGCGTAATTTCGGTCATCAGGAAATGTCTTTAATTTGGCGCTGCCACTGCCGCCAACTTAAATTCACGGAATTGCGCCCTTGATACCATTTCTTGGCATAGCCAGTCAGTTTGGAGTTGGCATAGTATATAATTTGTTTCTCACTCCATCCATAGACCGCTGCAGTGTCATTTACTTTTCAAATCCAGTCAGCTGCTGTTTGAGTGTCCGCATCTGGATCAAAATCAGGGATGACATTATGTGCTCCCTCGAATGTGCCGCTTTTGCTTTTCATCAATTCAGCAAATTTCACGAAAATATCTGTATCATGTTGGATAGCTGACTGCACTCTCGTCTTTTTATTCGGTGGAGTTCCAGAGGTCCTTCTTGGTCTTTTCCGTTTACCGGTGCCTTCCTGCGACCTCTTCCGAGATTGTCTCGTTCTGGTGTCGGAGTTATGGGAGTGTTCATCGCTGTTGGATTCACTGTTCGAACTCGACATATCAGAGCTTGCCGATGTCGCTCAAACTGATTGTCTTGGATAACAACGTTGGTTACGATTATGACGACTATCTTTTCTGTATCGTCGTTTTGAATAGTAGTGATTAGTTTCACAATCGGAAGAACTGCTGTTCGAATTCCTGCGCCGTGACCGATCACGCCATGTATCACGTTTTGACTTAGTATGTATTTTTGTTGTAGACCTTCTCCTCTTTTCAGACATTCCGCGGCGCGTAGGGCTTCTAGCCCTTCTAATACTACTAGCAGTAGCATCATTCAATGGAGGGGTGTATGATTTATCCGACATGACTCAGACAGTTACTAGTATAAGAAGACTGGTGGGTATTTATGGTTGATGAAGGAAGAAGGGAAGAGAATAAAAGAAAATAAATCTTTTGTTATTATTGACATTAAATAAAAGCAACAGTTCTGATTAGGGAACTCACTCAAATTAGTATTAAGTAAATCGTCACCATGTTGTGATTTAGCTCTTAATGCAACACATAGTAATCTACAAAATGTAATAATAAAATGCAGTCGCAGTCCCAATAACTAAACGTAACTCAACTTAAATTGTAAATAAAAAGTACTTTTAGTCGATATAAAAATTATATTAATATAATATTAATATTATCCTACGATTATGATAAACTTATCATAACTAATGTGATGATATACGTTAACATATTTACGGTATAAATAAACAATAAAATAAGATAAAACATTTTTTTTTTTTTTACTATTATTAGGCTGTATGGGTTGCTTCCCGTTGCCTATCAATGGCCATAGAGAATCTAGAGGTCTTCAAGATGCGCAAGCGCAATCAAAACAAACTAAATGAGGACTTCTTGGCGGGAAAGTGAAGGGTCATGTCTGCAGTTTTGTTTTATTTTCTAACATTTGTGTTTTTTCGAATATTAATGTGAAATAATAGTGGATTATTAACCGTTGAGTGTTTGTGAACGTACATGAGTGTTGGCAAATGAAACAAAACAGTGCAACATCACTTTTCAAATTCTCTCAAGTAGTCCGCGTG